>CM035173.1:87135392-87238148 GCA_020205615.1 Panax quinquefolius
TTTAAACATCAAATTAAGATATGCATTCTTCCAACAGTTTGGTTGCTTGAATTCGCATATTTGGTTGGTTAGGAATATGAAAACTAACGACCTTACGAAAATAATCAATTTTAGCATGATGAGTAGTTAACCAATCAATCCCTAAAATCACATCAAATGCAAGTATTTTCAAAGAGATGAGATCAACAGGTAATGTGAAAGTGTCGATTTGAATCAAACAAGATTTATAAAAGGTGGATGTAACGAATGTTTCTCCCAACGGAGTTTCAACAGATAAGTCATAGTCTAATTTCTCTGGAGTCAAATTTAAACGTTGAGCACAAGCAGGTGAAATAAAAGAATGGGTAGAACCAATATCTAATAAGGTATAGACTTCGCAAGAGTTTATGATTAGCTTACCCGTGATAACTTCGTTCGAGTTCCTCGCTTTTTGGGAAGTCACAACAAACACTCTCCCTTGAACTATCGACTTTGACTTGTCTGGGACAGCCTTTGGTGTCACTATCCCAGCTGGACATGACTTCCCTGCATGACTAAATCTAGCTAAATGACCTTCCTTTCCACAATTGAAACACACTTTGGGTTGCTACGTACAGTTTGGACTGATGTGTCCTTCCTGTCCTCATTTGTAGCATACGATCAGTGGTCGTTCTCCTTCCTTAAAAATGAGTGCTGGTGCTGTTGTCTTTCCATCATTATTAAACCTTCTCTTTTTAAAATTTCCACTTAACTCTCATTTCTTCTATTATCTTGGCCAGGATTACCACCAAAGTGGTTGCTACGTACAGTTTGGACTGATGTGTCCCTCCTGTCCTCATTTGTAGCATACGATCGGTGGTCGTTCTCCTTCCTTAAAAATGAGTGCTGGTGCTGGTGCTGTTGTCTTTCCATCATTATTGAACCTTATCTTTTTAAAATTTCCACTTAACTCTCATTTCTTCTATTATCTTGGCCAGGATTACCACCGAAGTGGTTACTATTTCTGGTATGATAATTTCCTCCACGTTTGTTATCACCGCTTCGATGACTGTTTCCACCGCTATGACCATTATCGTTTTGTCGGCTGTTATCTTTTAGTTGGGTTTACTCATTATCGCGCTCCAATAACCGAGCCCTATTCACAACATCTAAATACAAACACGGTTTATGAGAAATGAGGTATTGACGAATTTTGGGTTTCAAACCTCTTAGAAACATTCGTGTCATTCGCTCCTCATTATCACCCAAATGGGATGCAAACCGGGATAACTACGTAAACTTAGCCTCGTATTGCGATACGGTCATATTGTTTTGTTCCAGCTTGATGAATTCAACCTCCTTCATGTGACGAATACTCTCTGGAAAGTACTTGTCGTTGAACAATTCTTGGAACTTCTCCTAAGACATCTTCAGTACAAAAAGATGAGTACGTTTTACAGATTCCCACCAGTAATTTGCCTCTCCTCGCAATATAAAGGTGGCGAAGGGAACCTTTTGTTCTTCAGTGCATCCAAAGACATCAAATATCTTAGTAATCTACTTAATTCATGCCTCTGCCTTAAGTAGCTCTGGCTTTCCTAAAAACTTCGGTGGTCCCAACTCCTTAAATTGCTTAACAGTGCCAGCCGTGAGTTACTATTGTTTCCACCCGTATTTTGAATAGGAGTCTCTCTCGTTTGGTGTTGCATGAATTATAGAAAGCTCCTAAATATCCCATCGTTCATCATTTGGTCGATGTTATTGTTTACACGAGGATTATTACCTTCTTGATGCACATTATCCTGGTTATTGATTGGCGGTGTCTCATTGGTCGCATGTGCTCAATTGCTTATCTCAAAATTTTCAGATGTTATTCTCAAATACTGCAACAAAATAAGGGTTAATTAAAGAAATTGACATGCCACATATTATCCATATATTCTGACCGATCAATTAAATAACAAATAAGCTTAGGTAGGACATACTAGTGAAGGTTTTACTCGTCTCTCCCCTCCTAGTTCTAACCTCAGATCTCCGCCAGAGATCATATCCCTAAGTTCTGATACCAACTGTGACACCCCCAAAATAGGTCCTCACAACCCATTCTAAGCGCCAAGTACATGGTACAAAATTCAAATACAAACTTTATTAATACAACAATTAAACTGTCGTGCAAAATACGACAACACATAGACTGTGAGTTTTAATACAAATATTATCTCGTAGACAATATCCAAACTCAAATAAAATCTTTATTATAATTATTGACACACTATTTTATAGAATAGTGAGGATTACTAAAATAACCATCTTGGACCATTACTCCACTCCCCGACTAGTCCCAGCTACATTCTCGCCTCCCGAGAAGAACAATGGAAGCAAAAGGAAAAGGGTGAGCTCAACTAGCCTAGTAAAGAATATTATGACTAAGATAATATAAAACAAATTATCCTTAGTCCTTAACATGGAAAAATCTGATAGAATACAATAGACAACAAGTTTTAGATCAACAACTGCAGCGGAAACAACAATCCATTAGAAGAGTCAAGTAGAGAATGATGTCTACTATCTTCTATGATTTAAAAATCCATCATCAATATTGTATCTCTGTAATACCAATCAATAAACATTTCACATAATCGAATTATCCATGCACTATGGGCCAAGGATATTCGTTAATATCACCAGTGGTCATGATCATGCCAAACAACTGTCCATCTATGCACTACAGGCCAAAGAGGACTTTCACCACATCATTTGTCTGTAACATTACAAGTCATGATTATACCAATACACAATTCCTTGTCAGAATCATACCAATCAACAGTCCATCCATGCACTACGGACCAAAGATGACTTTCACCATAATATAAGCATGAGGATGATGACAATGATATAAGGAATCAATCAAGTGAGATCAAGGATAAATATTAGAGATTTATAATTCAGTTTATCTAGATTTCAAGAATGTCCAAATTGTAAACATGACAATTAATTGTGGAGTAAAATTCAAGAATGATATTCATGTAAAAATAATTTGGACAGAAAAGAAATCACTTTTGTTGTGAATAGTACCCTGTGAATAGTATCCTGAGTGAATAGTACCCGAGTGATTAGTACCCCATGAATAGTACCCCGAGTGAATGGTACCTGAGTGAATAGTACCCCAAGTGAATAGTACCTGAGTGAATAGTACCCCGTGAATAATACCCCGAATGAAAATATTGAAATTTAATAAGAAAGTTCAGACTAATATTCCAATGAAACGATACTAGATGAAGCGCAAAACTCAAAGATATTCTACTAATTTCATGGATTATAGAAGCAATACTTGCCATAATAAGTTTAGATTTAGGAATATGAAAATAAATAATATACGAAACTTGTAAGACCCCAACTTTTATGAATAAAGAATAATTTTCTAGAAATATATTTTTGAATATTATGGTGTGGATTTGATATAATGTTATAGTTGTGGGTAATATTTACAAATTTTGCAAAGTAAGCAAGTGGTTATATAATATTCGATTGGTCGGGAATATTCGTTTTAATAGGGAATATTAAATAATGCACACAATCATTAGTGGACCCCACAACGGAAGTATTATCGTAGTTAGAAAATGACATAATTATCATTTTTTATAAAATGGCGAAAGTGTTCTGAATTAAAAGCGTTGAACTACCCGGTAGTAAAAAAAGTACGATGTCTGGCGTGGTTGCATAGTAAACACGGTATTGATTATTGATACTTACGTGAGAAGTCACTCGTTATACTCAATTATTGCTACGATAATTCACGCATCATATCTCTCATATTATTGATTCGATTATTGTCACAGTATCATCTGCATAATATATTATATTATTAAATCAATAATTGAGATGACAAAGTTATTTATATTATTAAATTGCAATATTTACAATGTCTAGAAGTTCTGTCAAGGAAAGGTTTGGTCATCTAATTGCACGCCAATAAGGAAAAATCCTTATTGGAAAGCCCCCTCTTTCCTGGGAACGACCTGGTTGTTAAATATTGTGAGTTATAATATTAATGATGAATAAGTTCGTGTTGATTAAAAATGAAATTGATAGTTCCATTGTGTTGGAATTATTAGTGTTAGTGGAAATCGACATTTATTCCGATATTAATTGATGTCTGGAAGTTTTACTGACCAGCCAGGTAATTAATCGGATAAATGAGCAATTAATTGCTATTAATTCACATTGATTATAACTATTTGTTCACATATGTGTACTATTGATTCACATTCTTGTACTATTAGGGGAGTTGGTGCAAGATTGATAATACTTGCATTACTAAGTTAAAAATAGAGGTATAGATGGAGGTATTATACTGTAATTCATATTTTTACATGATTATAACTATTGATTCACATGATTGAACTATTGATTCACATTATTTACTATTAGGGGAGGTGGTGCAAGTTTGATAATACTTGCAGGACTAAATAAAAATAAAGAAAAAGAGGAAGGTATTATCTTTGTAATATTTTGAGCCCCAAAATGTGCAATTATCTAAAGCTGTATTTTCCTATAAATAAGCTCATTCTTCCTTCATTTCTCACCAATTCACTAAAGCTTTAGAGCAATTATTATAGAGAGAAAGAAGAAGAGAAGTCTACTACCTCACTATTCCAATATCCAGTTTCTTCTAAGGTAAGTGGTATTATTCTTTCGTATTCATGAAGAGAGTTATTTTCTTTCAATACTCGTAAGAGTTGTTATTCCATTCTTTATTATGTTGGAATAACTTGTCTATGCGAAGTATCGCTTACATGGTTAAATTTTTCTATTATTCCATTCTTTATTATTCTGTTGGAATAACTCGTCTCATGCTTGATTCTATCGCATGCTGGTGAATTTTGTTGTTATTCCATTCTTTATTATTACATTGGAACATCACATGCATGCGAATTACGCATGACTGGTTCCATTCTTTATTATTTTGTTGGAACATCCTATCATGCGGATTACGCATGACTCGGTTCCATTCTTTATTATTACATTGGAATATCACATGCATGCGGATTACGCATGACCTGGTTCCATTCTTTATTATTCTGTTGGGAATAACCTGTCTATGCGGTCTATCGCATGCCTGGTGAATTCTTTTGTTATTTCATTCTTTATTATTCTGTTGGAATAACCTGTCTATGTGGATTACCACATGTATGGTGAATGATCCTTCGTATTCATTCCTTATTAAAATATGGAAATGATCTGTCTACGTGGATTACCGCATGGCGGGAGAAAATCCATTTGCAGTTTCATATATTCTATTATACTTAGTTGGTTAAAGTTTTGGCTTCTATACTCCATGAAATTAGAAGAATATCCTAGATATTTGCACTTCATCCAGTATCTTTTCATGGAAATATTCTTCTGAGCATTCTTGAATTTTACTCCACAAAGCAGTATCATGTTGACAATTTGGACGTAATTGATTTCAGGATAAATTAACTTATAAATCTTTAAAATTTATTCTTGAACTTGTTTTATTGAATTATTATGTCATTGTCATCATCCTCATACTTATATTGTGATGAAAGTCATCTTTGGCTTACGTGCATAGATGGACTTAGTATGATTATGACCAGGGATCATTCGGTATAATCATGACCTGTAATGTTATAAATAATGTGGTAAAAGTCCTCAGTGGCCTGTAGTGCATTGATGGACAGTTTTTGGTATGATTATAACCAGGGTTTATTCGGTATAGTCATGACCATTGATGATTTAATGAATATCCTTGGCCCGTAGTGCAGGGATGATTCGATGATGTGGTTTATTTATTAAGCTAAGTCTCAGCGATAAAAAAATTGATGAAAACATTTTAAATCATAGAAGATAGTAGATATCATGCTCTACTTGACTCTTCTAATGGATTGCTTATTCCGCTGCAGTTAAACTTGATGTCTATTGTATTTTATCAGTTTAACATTATTGAAGGCTAATGATAATTTATCCTGTATTATCTTAGTCATAATATTTCTTACTGGGCTAGTTGAGCTCACCCTTTTGCTTTCATTGTTCTCTTCAGGAAATGAGAACGTAGCCGGGACTAGTTGGGGAATGGAGTGATGGTCCGAGATGGTGTTATAGTAGTCCTCATTATTCTATAAAATAGTGTGACAATAAATATAATGAGGACTCTATTTAAGAGTGGATATTGTCTAGAAGGTAATATTCCTGTTTAAACTCTTAGCTATGTTTTGTCGTATATTACACGGCGTTTGTATAATTAAGTATGTATTTATATTCTGTACCATGTATTTGGCGACTCAAGATGGGTGATGTATACCTATGTTGGGGGCGTCACAAAACTGCAAATAGATTTTAATTTGTCATGCAGTAATCCGCGTTGACAAATCTTTTCCACAAATAAAGAATGAGTACGAAGGGTTATTCACCATGCATGCGGTAATCCACGTAGATATGTTATTCTTACAGATTAAAGAATGAATATGAAGGGTTATTCACCATGCATGCGGTAATCCACGTAGATAGGTTACTCCCGCAGATTAATAAAGAATGAATACGAAGGGTTATTCACCATGCATGCGGTAATTCTCATAGACAGGTTACTCCCGCGGATTAATAAAGAATGAATACGAAAAATAATATCCCTTACCTTAGTAGGAGATTGGATACTGTAATAGTGAAGTAGCAAAATACTCTTCTTCTTTCTCTCTATAGTTTCTCTTGTGAGTCTTAGTGAATTGGTGAGAATGAAAGAAGAAATAAGCTTCTATTTATAGAAGAATGGACTAAATAGTAACTGATTCACGGACGGTCCAAATTGATTTACTATTAAAATGGATGGTCCATATATTAATTTACTATTGAAATCACAAACGATGGTCCAAAAAATTAGCACATCTTCCCATGGAATAATAAGTCAAACTTACAACAAACGCCTCATTACAAACCCCTTTATTTATATCAAAAATTAAATAAATATTTACCACAAATCACTTATCTTCAATAAACACATTTTTAATCTTTTAACAATTATTCATCATTAATATTATAACTCACAATATTGACTACCAGATCATTCCCAGGAAAAATGGGGCTTTCCGATAAAGATTTCTCCTTATTGGCGCGCAATTAAATAACCTAACCCCTTTAATCGACAGAACTTTTAAGACATTGTCAATAATGCAAATAATAATATGAATAAATGTGTTTATCAATTATTGATTTAATAATATAAAATATAGTGCAGATAATACTGTGACAATAATTAAATCAATAATATGAGATACTATGCAGCAACTACTATTGCAATAATTGAATAAAACTAAGTGACTTCTTATGTAAGCATCAATAATCAGAGATATTATGTGCACACAGGTAATCTTCTTCGCAATAATAACGTATTCTTGTACTTTTATCACCGGATATTTCAATAGTTTAATGGTAAAAGTTTTGCCGTTATTTTTATAAAAAGGTTATTTTTGTCGCTTTCTATATCTAACAGTTATTCCGTTGTGGGGTCCACCAATGATTGTGTCATTGTACAGATATTTTCTGACAAAAAGAATATTCCCCAACCAAACGAATATTTTATGAAAACTTGCTTACTTGAAAAATTCGCACATATCACTCATAACTATAGCATTATATTAAATCACACCTTATTATTCAAAATATATTTAGAGAAAATTAAATATTTATTCATAAAAAGTTAGGGTCTTACACCACACTTCTTTTATCCCCTAGGTAAATTACCCTTATCTCTTATCTTTTAGGATTACATGTAATCTTGGGTGGACAAATGAGAGCTTGACACTTAAGTTTAGAGATAAGGAGCTTGGAAAAGATTAAATTCACCCCCACCCCCATTTTTCTCCTTTATGGTCGAGTACCCCCTCCTTATTTCCTTATTTTGCCCCATTTTTCTTTATTTTTAATTTCAAATTTGATTAATCAAATATCTAAAAAGTCCCTTAGTAATTGGACTAAAGATTTGGCTATCAATTTAATTCCTTTGGTCTTCCTAATTAATTGCTTGGACCATGAAAATAACATAGTCCAATACTTTTAACTTATCTTACCCTAATTATTTATTTAGGGTTTTTATCCCCACTCTTTTGGAATTTAAATACTCATTTATGTTCATTTAACTTTATAACCTAATTAGACTTGCTTTAATTAGGTTTAAAATAAATAATAATTTTGAGATAATAAAATTAATCTCTTAGGTTAGCATAAATTTTAAATACTAACAATTCTCAATACCATAACCCTTAGGTTATTTAATTACTACACCTAAGGTATAATTAGGTCATGTAACTTTCTTTTTTTATTCTAATTACATAATTAGTAAATATACATATCCATACATACTGATGTATTTATTTATTTTACCATACATCTTTTCCACATAAGTCATAACTTATTTATCATTATTGATATATATTTATTAAATTTATTTATTAGGCTATTCAACTCATGTTTTAGTAAAACCTTCTAATATGGTTTGTTGCATTCAATAAGCCTTTTCAATATGGCTTGCCATATATATTATTTTTACTTGTCACATTCTTAATTCATTTATGTTTTACTATTTCACTAATCCAATTAGCCTTAATTGGCTTGATGAATTATTATTCATCTTTATCCACTTTATATTAATTATACTAGTTAATCACTTAAAGATTATAAATTTTTCTACTTATCATTCAAAGCTAACACTCAAGCTATGTTAAATTTTTTAACACAAGCTTATCTTACCTTTCATTAATCAACTTGATTAAGTATTTATCTTAGTTAATTTAAAATAAATAAATTAACTATCTTGTTTACTTTATATCTTATAACACATATTCACTTATATGCTCAAGATAAAAAAAATTTATTCGTAAAAATTTAAATATATAATTATATAAAATTTTTGGTCATTAGAATATTAACATCGGGAGAGTTGAAGTCAAATACCTCATTGATGTCGACTTCTCGACGATCAACAGCTGCGTTGGAATTTCCTTCTATGGCCATCAGATATAAATTGGCTACTTGCGGTTCTTCATCATCGCTTGAGTCTAAGTTGGTATCATTATCTGAGTCGCTCCATGAGCTATCAGCTACTAGACCTCTTTCTTTCTTGTGAGACTTCTTGTAGTCTTTATATTCTTTTTTCTTATCAAGCTTTTGTTTGTGCTTTTTGAGATTCTCTCTTAGAGGCTTGGTACATTCAGCTATAAAGTGACCAAGCTTCTTACAGTTGTACCACAATTCCTTTTCTTATTCTCTCCTACCTCCTTTATTAAAGTTCTTTCTAGGTCTCCAGCTGCTGCTTTTTCTCATGAATTTTCTTAGCCTTCTAACAAGCAGAGAGCTACCTCATCATCATCATCATCATCCAAGCCTTCTTGATCATCTTCTCCATCTTCGATTGGAGTTTTGGATATTCCATCTGAGGCTTTAAGAGCAATACCTTTATCTTTTCTTTTATTTTTAGACAAAGTTTATGTTCATTGATTCAGCTCCAGCTCATAGGTAAGAAGATTACCATAGAGCTTCTGCACAGTCATTTCATGCAGATTCTTTGATTCTCTGATGGTTGTGGTATTGGCATCCCACTTGCTAGGTAGGGCTCGCATGAGCTTTATATTCAGGTCTTTTTTTGGATAAACCTTGCCATATGAGTTTAGAGTGTTTAGGAGAATGGTGAATCTTTCATACGTTGTAGTAATATTTTCTCCAGGAACATGAGTAAACATCTCGTACTGCTAAGTTAGGAGGGATTGCTTATTTTTTCTAACTTCTTATGTTCCCTCGTGCATCACCAACAATGCTTCCCATGCTTCCTTGAAAGTGGTGCAATTTATAACATTCTCAAAGAGTTCATCCTCCAAAGCTATAAACAAAATGTTTTTGGCCCTTTTATCTATCAGCACACGCTTCTTCTCATTCTCTCTCCATTCTTCACGCATCTTTATAACCTCCTTGTTGGGATTGTCTGTTGTTGGTGCTAGCTTTGTAGGAATGTATAGACCAGTGAGAACAACTTCAAACAGATCATAATCGATAGCAACCATATATGCATGCATACGCACTTTCCAGTTAGCAAATTTTTCTCTATTAAGAAGAGGTGGCTTGCTTCCACCACCAAACTCAAAACCATTTTTATTTTGTGCCATGGATCTACTCAAAGTGTAAGTTTTGTGTTTGTGAGAACCTACTCTAGTACCACTTGTTATTTCCCAAAGGCACTTATAGATCTAGAAGAGGGGAGTTGAATATATCTTTTAAATTTCTTTTTAATCAAATGATTGTTACCAAATATTTGTTAATCTTATTGATTTAAGCACAACGAAATATGTTCTTTTGTAAATCCCCTTGAAGATATAAAACAAATATCAATTTCAAATGAAGCAGTAAAAATATAATAATCAAGCAAATAGATGACAAGAACAGTAAGTAAAGACATGCAATTTTAAGTGGTTTCGGAGACTGAATAACTCCTAATCCACTCTTCTACTACTCAAGTAGAGAATCCACTAAAATTTTAGTCACACAGACAAGGACACTATGCCCTCTTCAAGCCCAGCAGAATTGGATATTTAGTGTCAAAGACAAGGACACTTTGCCCTCTTCAAGCCCCGTAGACTTGGATATTTAGTCACAAAGACAAGGATTCTTAACCCTCTAATGATCTAATGATTGATATTTGTTGTGAGGTGCTGCTAAGTTTGCGTTAAGCTCTTCTTTTAAGATACTTAGTAGCTTGAACTTTGTATTTAGGATCGTTGAGTTCACTTCTTGGACTTTTATAGATTCTTGGCTTTTTGATCAATGTTCGTCCCTCTCTAAAATGAATCCTTATAACCTTTTACCCTGCTGAGAAATCTTCCTATTGCAAAATGCTCGTTTGTGCATTTAATGCTCAGATTTACTAGGATACTTGATGTTAACATTTTAAACTTAGGAGATACTTCCTTTTTCTTTTTTTGTCACATCAGTCTGCTTTCTCATCTAACACCCTTGACGTGTCACTATCACCAACTAGCTGGTAGACACATAATTTGATCTTCAATTTTCTCCAAGGATATTTGGGAAGTGCATTGGGACCTTCAATTTGCAACGCTCAGATGTCAGTTAGTCTGCCAGGCTTGACTGCTCTACGATCTAGTTCCTTTCAACGATCGTTTGCTTGACTGGAAGGATCACTTGTTTTCTCAACATTTTGAAGTGGCTTTACGAAGCAGAGGATTTTTTATTACTCCAAGTAGTTATGTGATCTTCTTGATGTATTATGATCTTTTGCTTACTTTGTGATCTTGTACTCAAGGTAGCAAGGTAACCTTACGATCTTATAACATCTTATCAACTATACATCAATCAAACTTCTTTAAGATCAACCTAACATTATTTGATCTTTATATTCTAAGTCCTTGTACATTTGATCAACTCTTTATAAGGATTTTTCAAATCATAATGGTACAAATATACATTAAGCTCATTCATCATCAAATTTAAATATGTAAACTCTAACAGAATGGATCCAAGTAGCCCAAAAGCTAGAGGGTTGGGGTTGAATAACCTACTATAAGTGAAAGAGGATAGAAGACTTAGTCCAATCCAACAGGTTTTTAATGCCAAGACCTCCCTCAAAGGTATGGAGAGTAATATTATCCCAAGTCACTTTCGCTCCAAACTTTGCAAGAGAAGCCCCTTTCTATAAAAATCTGCAAAAAATCTGTTGAAGCGCAATAAAAAATCCCTTCAGATGGATAAAGTGAGCAGCCCAATAAGATTGAATAGTGAATAACACATCTTTAATAAGTTGAAGTCTACCTGAGTAGGAAAGAGTGCAGTTGGTCCACGAGGTAACTTGAATAATAATTCTATTAAGAAGAGGGATGCAATTGTGGAAGGACAACCTTGAAGAAATAAGAGGAACACCAAAAAATTTAACTAGAATAACACCCAAAGGATATCCCACACAATCAAGGATAGCAATTTTTCAGCATCCGAAACATTAGCAAGATGGCAGTGGCTCTTATCAGGATTATGATGCAGCCCAAAGTATAGAGAGAATTCAAGAATGCAGGCTTGCATAATTTGAACAAACTTTAAATTTCCCTTGCAAAAAACTAATAGTTCATCAACAAAATATAAATGAGTAATGTTATTAGCCTTAGCTCTCCAATGATAAGAGAAATCTGAGTGAGTTGAGCCTTGGAGAAGGATTCTAGACAAAACTTCCATGTTCATAACAAAAAGGTAGGGAGAGAGAAGGTTCCCTTGTCGAAGCCCTCGACTGCTATTAAAATACTCACATAAGCTACCATTGAGCTTCACTGAGAACATAGCAGTAGAAATACAGGCTTGAATCCAATTAATAAATGAGCCTTAAAGAGAAAATCCCAAGACACATTGTCAAAAGCCTTGCGCAAATCAATTTTAAAAACACAATGAGCAGGGCTCTTTTTTTTATATCCTCGGAAGAGTTCTTGGGGAAATGAGACTATTGTCCCCAATCCTCCTGCCTGGGACAAACGCAGATTGAGCATTAGAGATCACAGAAGGAAGCATAGGCTTAAGTCTAGCAGTAATAATCTTGGAAATATATCTATAATAGTTTCAACATTAAACTATTATTTATTCCTATTTTAATTATACTTATTACTACGAATGATGTAAGTTATATATTAGTAATAAATTAATAATTAAATGGAATTTCATAAGTCTAACGAGTATATCTCTTGTTCCGAAATAAAATAAAATTACACCTTATGATCACCATAAATTAATTTGTGCTTGTATCTTATTCAAATGAAACAAATAAAATTTAATTTTTTTTCCAAATAATTTGTACCTTATCAAATGTCTCATTCTAGGCTTGATAACCACACATCAAATGATTCATAATCAAATGAATAGTTGCTCCCTTATTTCCACATAGAAGAAGAGTAATTACACTTTATACCAACTTAAATTATATATGTCCACTACATAATGAATTTTATCAAGCTTATAGATGACCCAAAAATAAGTCCGCAATGTATAAAATAAGGTGTACTTTTTAATAGATGTCTCTTGTAACCTATAAATAGCATTGTATTTGGATTATTTGGAGCAAGTGAAATAAAAGTGTTCTCAAATATTCTCTCTAGTCATATTTTTCTTCTCAAATAAAATACATGCCCTATACCATTTCCCTCATATAATCTGTTATTGATTTCAAAAAAAATACTTGGTAGAAACAAAATACTTTAAAAAGAGAAACAATTACAAAATGAATATAATATATACTTATTTACTATTCTATAACTGGCTTAACCCTCCCCGGGTCATCTGACCGCTATAAGAGTTTTGGAATGACTAAAAATTTGATGTACAATAAAGATAGGAAAATCATATGTTTATTGCGAAAAAAGTACGAATATAGCATGTTAGTACCTACAATTTATGATGAACATATTTGATTTGACGATGATATTCAAGAAGTTTTTATAAAGTTCTTGTGAAATAAATCTTATGTAGAAAGACTAGTTTAGAAATCAAATATGTTAGGTTGATTCAATTTCGTAGAGTTAAACTCTGTAATAACTAACTAAAAAATATTATAATCCCTGCAAAAAAATATAGCCCTAGAAGTCTAATAGGGAAGTGAGCATGTTCTTACTATTGCTCATGTAGGACTACTGCCAGGTGTCACCTCCTTTATTTGAAAAGGGAATGATCATGGAAAAGGAAAATGAGGTCGCCATATTTCCCGATGGTTCCTCTCGGGTGCTCGGGGTCTTATCCTTAGTTCGCCTTATGTTATGAAGGTCTCTTGTCTTGGCGGCCTGAAAGGCCCATCGGGACCTAAAGACCCTACAGGGCTCATTTCTGAGGTAGGTAGGTATGTCCTAACAGTCACTCCTCTCTAACGAGGATTCCTCATCCAAAGTTGCAGAGGCGGAACTAGGGGGCGGGAGGGCATCTGACCCTTGTAGGCAGGTATTTCGTCGACTCCCCCTAGAGGCTAGAGTACCCTGCTGCTGCGGTGCTGCCCCTGCCCGGCCGGCGCCCTCTGTGGCCTTCAGCGGCTTAGTCTTCTTCTTCATCTACAACACAGCAATAGCCAAGTTAGGCTTTTTTTAAAACTAACATAAAACAACGTCATTTCATTAAAAAAATATTTTCTATCATGTTATCAGACATTAGGATTTAGGCATAAACAATTTTTTTTTACTTCTTCGCCTCTTCCTCTTTGGTTCTTCAACCACTCACTCCTCAATAAATCGATTCGCGCCTCTCTTGCCTCGGTTGGCGGTAAACTTCCTTCCTTGCTCAAACATCGCCTCCATTTCTCCTGCTTGGGCCTTCTGCCTTCGATTGCTTAAGATTATCTCTTTAATTTCCTTTGGTAATTTCTAAATTCTAATTCATGTTATGTCTTTCAAATTATATTTTTTTTCATGTTCAAGATTATCTCTTTAATTTTTGAGAATCCTAAGAGAAAGAATTTTGATGAATTTTAATAATTTAATGTTTAAATCTTTAATCTTTTAGTAATTTAGTTTTTAGAATTTTCTGATGATATACTTGTATTGTTACTGTTGGTGTGTTGGTACTTAATTAATTTATTTATTTCCCATAATCTCATTAGGTTAAACTAGGTTAAAAGAAATTATTAAATTAGGTTAATTGATGAAATTATGATGGAATGTTTGAATAATTGAATTGATGAATGATGAAATTATTATGAAATGTTTAAATTGATGAAATTATTGATTAGCAATTGATGTTTTTATTTATACTAGATTATGGATAAATACTTGATTAAGTTTAAAGAACTGTTGATTCTTCTAATAATCAATTACCAAGTTCCAAAGCAAGTGGTGGTATTAATAATTCGCGTGTGGAGTTCAATCCTGAATGATATTGTTAGTGATTCTGGGTTACATAAATCAATTGAAGATTTTGATATTGTGATTAGAGATCAAGTTCAAAATGAGTATTTTACTAGAGGTCCGTGTCAACCAATTGCCCATAATTATCCCCAAAAATACTTTTCTAATATGAAGAGAAGCTTTTGGCCCACTTGGTTTAAAAAGTTTGAATGGTAAGAGTATAGCATTTCAAAGGATGCAACATTTTCCTTTTGCTTCTATCTATTTAGCAATTCAAACAAAGTAGATGCTTTTACAAAAAAAAGTTCAACAACTGGAAAAAGGCAATTGAAAAATTTCAAGAACATGTGGGTTCTTCGAATAGTGCTCATAATGATGCTAGAATACAAATTTAAGGTTTTAAAAATTTAAATCAGAGTGTGTCACATATACTACTGGCACAAGGGCAAGAGATGGAGGTTGCTTATTGCACCCGTTTAACGGTGGCTTTGGATGTCACACGCCTTCTTTTGAAGTAAGGTTTGCCTTTTCGTGGACAGGATGAGTCATCGACTTCATCAAATAAAGGAAATTTCCTTAAGTTTTTTTGAGTGGTACAGCCTACGAAATGGAGAGGTAGGCAAGGTATTTAATGAGATTGCTCCTAGAAACAATCAAATGATTTCTCCAAAATTTCAAAAAGAACTAACAAGTGCTTGTGTCGTGGAAAATACACTTTCCATCATCAATGATATTGGGGACAACATCTTTTCTGTTATGGTTGATGAGTCTCGATATGTTTCAATAAAGGAGCAAATGGGAGTTGTTTTGAGATATGTAAACAACCATGGAGATGTGATTGAAAGGTTTCTTGGTGTGGTACATGTGTCTGACACTTCATCTATTTCTTTGAAGAATGTTATTGATGAATTGTTTACAAAACATAAATTGTCATTATCGAGATTGAGAGGTCAAGGATATAATGGGGCTTCAAATATGTGAGGCGAGTTCAATGTATTGAAGGCTCTTATTTTAAAAGAAAATCCATATGCAAGGTATGTCTATTATTTTTCTCACCAACTCCAATTAGTTGTTGTTGCTGTTGCCAAGAGCAGTCGTATTATGAGTGATTTTTTTTATATATGTTACTATGATTGTGAATGTGGCTGGAGCATCATGTAAAAAGAAAGATAAACTTAGACAGCTTGAACATGATAGGATCGTAGAGTGTTTGTGTAAGACCCCAACTTTTTATTAATAAAATTAAATTTCCTCTATTCATTATTTTGAAATAATAAGGTGTTAATTTGATATAATGTTTTGGTTATGGGTGAAATGTGCAAATTTTGCAAAATAAGCAAGTGGTTATAAAATATTCATTGTTGTTTGGGAATATTCGTTTGGTCGTGAAATATTCTTGTTGTCGGGGAATATTCGTACGACGGCGCAACCATTTGTGGACCCCATAACAAAAAGCGGTCGGATGAAGAAAACGACAAGTTGGAGTTTTTATAAATAATCTACGCAATTATTACTGAATTAACAACTTGTTGGAATATTCGGTGGTTAAAATACGATGTCTGGCGTGGTTGTTGCGATGGCACTGCAGTATTGCAAGATTTTTGGATTATTGATTCATACGTAAGAAGGCACTACTCAATAATTATTACAGTAATTACTATTCAATATTTTATTTTATTGATTCAATAATTGTTGCGTTAATATTTTATATTACTGTTGTTTCAATAATTGTCACTGCATGGTATTTCCCATTATCAGATTAATAATTCATATTATTTGAATAATATTATTAGATAACACTATTGGCAATGTCTAAGGAAGTTTTGTCTAGGAAAGGGGTTTGGAAATCTAATTGCGCACCAGTAAGGAGAAATCCTTATCGGAAAGCCCCTCTTTCTGAGGAGCGACACGGTTGTCGAGATTGTGATTCTGTAATATTATTTATGAATAATTAATTATTGATTTATATGATAAGGAAATATTTATTTTTATGTGCATATAAATGAAGGAGCTTATGCTGAGGCGTTTTATCAGTATTTTGTCGGAATGAAGGTATTAAAAATCATCCGTATGTGAATTTTGGACATTTTCTGTTTGGAATTTGGAAAAACTTTCTTCTACAAAGTTATAGAGAATTAAATTTCCTTTGGAATAGGCATGAGATTCGAATTTTTATGATAAAAGAGCTATTTATTATGAATTATTGAAGTTTCAAAAATAAATGTTTTTATAAAAAATATGGGTGGGCCCCATTTTTGGTTGGTGTGGAAATTCTGATTTTTAGTGGGCCCCATTGTGGTGTGCTGAAATCTGATCAATTGTGGCGTGCGTAGAAAATTTTGGAAATTATTATTTTATTAAATTTAGTTTGCTTTGGCGTTCTAGCATTTTCCTATAAATAGGGTGCTTAAATAGAATTGAAAATCACACCAGAATCATAAGTTTTCTCTCTCTATATTATCGAGCGTATTTTTGTGAGTATTTAGATACTTTGAGAGTTGTTATTCAGTGCAAATTTTCTTCAACATTATATCCGATATTCCGGTCAGAAGTACTGTTCTTTTAAAGTAAGGGATGTTATTTTCTTCATAAATGATGTTATTTCTTCAATATCATTATACCGAAATATTGGTATGATTTTTTTATGAAATTTTTACCTTTTCGTGCCAGGGTTACTATTCACGTATACGACACTATTCACATATATGGCATTATTCACAAGTACGGCACTATTCACCGAAAAAATGAAATTTTCTCTTCTTTGTCTAAGATGTCTTTTATGGTTACTATCTTTGATTGTATCCATGTTTTGATCTTCATTTTTGAATTTTACTCCACTATGGTTTATTATGGAGTATTTTTGAACTTGGATTATCTAAAGTACGAATCCATGATCTTTGTCCTTTTATCTCACTGGATTCGTTTTTTTAAAATACTTTTCATCATCCTCAGTCCTAAATGGTGAGATAACTGAATATCTTGGCCTGTAGTGCAAAGATGAATATTTGATTCAAGATGTATATTGATTGATGTTACAAAGATAAAATATTGATGATGAACTTTTAAATCGTAGAAGACAGTAGATTTTATTCTCTACTAAACTCTTCTAATGAATTGTTATTTCCGTTGCGAATATTGATCTAAAACTTGTTGTCCATTATATTTTATCTGATTTGTTGAAGGCTAACAATAATTTGTTATTCATTATCTAGTCATAATATTCTTTACTGGGCTAATTAAGCTCACCTTTTCCTTTTTGTTTCATTTTTCTTCTCAAGAGGTGAGAATATATCGGGAACTAGCCGGGGTATGGAGTGATGATTCAAGATAGTTATTTTAGTAGTCCTCACTATTTTTGTAGAATAGTGTATCAATAATTGTAATGAGGACTTATTTGAGTGTGGATATTATCTAGAAGACAATAATTGTATTTAAACTCACAATATATGTGTTGTCGTATTTTGCACGATAATTGTAATAATGATGTTGTAGTTATTTTTGTACCATGTATTTGGCGACTCAGAATAGGTGATGTATACCTATTTTGGGGGCATCACAGATGGTATCAGAGCTTAGGGATATGGTCTCTGGCGGAGATCGGGGAATAAAACTAGGAGGGGAGAGACGAGTAAATCTTTCGCTAATGTGTCCTACCTAAGCTTATTTGTTGGTTGGTCAGAATATAGGGGTATCATATGGTATGTCATTTTCTTTAATTAACCCTTGTTTTGTGGTAGTATTTGAGAATGGCAGCTGGAAATGTTAACAATGGATTGAATGAGACCATGGAGATCCCTTTAATAACCAACCAGGAGAACGTGCAACAGGACGATAATGTTTCTCCTATAAACAACACTACCGAACAAACGATGAATGATGGGATGTTTAGAAGCTTTTTGCAGTTCATGCAAAAACAGATGAGGAAGACTCGTGTACAAAATACGGGTGGAAATGATAGCAACGCGCGGTTTGTCACAGCCAAGCAGTTCAAAGAGTTGGGATCACCAGAGTTCTTGGGAAAGCCCGATCCGATTATGGAGAAAACGTGGGTTAAGCAAATTACCAAGATATTCGATGTCTTGGGATGCACGGAGGAACAGAAGGTTCCATTCACCACCTTTATGTTCCGTGGTGAGGCAGATTACTGGTGGAAATCTGTAAAGCATACCCAGCCAGCTGCACTCAATATGTCTTGGGAAACGTTTCAAAAACTATTCAATAACAAGTACTTTCCTGAAAGTATTCGTCATATGAAGGAGGTAGAGTTTATTAAATAGAATGAGAACAACAACGGCGGTGTCCCAAAGACGAGGCGAAGTTCGCGGAGTTATCTAGGTTTGCACCTCATTTGGTAGAGAATGAGGAACGTATAACGCGAATGTTTCTGAGAGGTCTAAAACCCAAAATTCGTCAATACCTTATCTCTCACAAATTTTCTCTATATTCAAATGTTGTGAACAGGGCTCAATTATTAGAGATAATGAGTATGTTCAACCGAGGGACCACAACCAGGGTCATACCGGTTGCAATAGTCATCAGAGAAATGATAACCAGCAGGGGAAAAATACGGACAAAAGTGATAACCACTCTGGTGGTAATCGTGGCCATGATAATAGAAGAAGCGAGTCGAGGGGTGATTTCAAAAAGAGAAGGTACAACAATGACAACGTGAAGACGTCAGCACCAGCATCAACTATTTCTAGGGGAGGAGAACGACCACCGGTCGTATGTTATAAATGCGGGAAAGAGGGACACATCAGCCTAAACTACCCACAACAATTCAAGGTATGTTATAACTGTGGAAATGAAGGTCATATAGCTCAAGATTTTTCTGTAGCGAAACCAAGTCCAGCAAGGATGGTGACTCCAAAGGCTGTCTCGGACAAGTCAAAGTCAGCGGTTCCTGGAAGAGCGTTTGTTGTGACTGGCCAAAACGCGAGGAACCCGAACGAGGTGATCACGGGTAAGCTAATCATAAACTCTTGCGACGTTTATACCTTACTAGATACCGGTTCTACCCATTCTTTTATCTCTCCTGCTTGTGCTCAATGTTTGAACTTGACTCCAGAGAAATTGGACTTTGACTTATCTGTTGAGACTCCATTAGGAGAAACTTTCATTACATCCACTGTTTATAAATCTTGCTTGATCCAAGTTAGCACCAACACATTACCAGTTGATCTTATTTCTTTAAAGATACTTGCATTTGATGTGATTTTAGGGATTGATTGGTTAACCACTCATCATGCTAAAATTGATTGTTTTTGTAAGGTTGTTAGTTTTCATAATCCTAACCAACCTGTTATGCGAATTCAAGCAACCAAACCACTAAAGTCAATCACGGTCATATCAAGCCATAAAGCCATTTGTTTATTAAAAAATAGATTTCAAGCTTTTTTAGCCCATGTTATGGATTTGAACAAAAACACATCAGATTTGAATAATATTTCTGTTGTTAGTGAATTTCCTAACGTATTTCCTGAAGAACTTCCCGGTCTACCCCCAGAACGTGAAGTTGAATTCTTTATTGATCTTGAACCTGGTACAAAACCCATTTCTAGAACCCCATATCGAATGGCTCCTATTGAACTTCAGGAGTTAAAGGTCCAACTACAGGAGTTGTTGGACATCGGTTTCATTTGTCCTAGTACATCTCCTTGGGGTGCTCCAGTTTTATTCGTAAAGAAGAAAGATGGGAGTATGCGACTTTGTATTGACTACCGGGAATTGAACCATGTCACCATCAAGAATAGGTATCTGCTGTGACACCCCCAAAATAGGTATACATCACCCATTCTGAGTTGCCAAATACATGGTACAGAAAAACAACTACAACTTTATTAATACAATTGTCGTGCAAAAAATACGATAACACACATCTTTGTGAGTTTAAATACAATATTGTCTTCTAGACAATATTCACACCCAAATAAAGTCCTCATTACAATTATTAATGCACTATTTTACAAAATAGTGAGGACTACTAAAACAGCTATCTTGAATCATAACTCCATACCCCGGCTAGTCCCTGCTAAATTCTCACCTCCTGAGAAGAAAAATGGAACAAAAAGGAAAAGGGTGAGCTCAACTAGCCCAGTAAAGAACATTATGACTAAGATAATATACAAAAATTATCCTTAGTCTTCAACAGGGAAAAATCTGATAGAATATAATCGACAACAAGTTTTAGATCAACAACTGCAGCGGAAATAACAATTCATTAGAAGAGTTAAGTAGAGAATAAAATCTACTATCATCTATGAATTTAAAAGTCCATCATCAATATTTTATCCCTGTAACATCAATCAATATACATCTTTACACTACTGTCCAAAGATATTCATTTGTATCACCAGTTGGTCATGTTCATCTCAACACATGTTCATCTTTACACTACGGGCCAAAGATATTCATCAGGTAATCATTCATCTTTGCACTACAGGCCAAAGATATTCATCAAGTATCACCATTAAGGACTGAGGATGATGAAAAACATTTTAGAGAACAAATCCAGTGAGACAGAAGGACAATTATTAGGGATTCGTATTTCGATTTATCCAAATTCAATAATACTCCATAATAACCAAGTGTGAAGTAGAATAAAGATCAAAACATGGATACAATCAAAGATAGTAACCATAAAAGACATTTGGGACAAAAAAGAGAAAATATCATTTTTCGGTGAATAGTGCCATATTTGTGAATAGTGTCGTATACGTGAATAGTAACCCGACACAAAAAGGTAGAAATTCCACAATAAAATTCATAACAATATCTCAACATAATGATATTGAAGAAAATAATATCATTTAAGAAGAAAATAATATCCCTTGCCTCAAAATAACCGTACTTCTGACTGGAATACTGGATATAGTGCTGAAGGAACTTGCACCGTATAGCAACACTCAAGTATCAAAATACTCACAAGAATACGCTCGATAATATAGAGAGAGAAAGAGAGAAAACTTTGTTTCTGGTGTGATTTTCAATTCTAACTTAGCCCTCTATTTATAGGAAAATGTTAACACGCCGAAGCAAACTTGACCTGCTACCTGATGGCTTTACCTGCTACTATTGCCACCCACCACATTTGAAATTCAATTGAGCACATTTCTCACCAACCAATTCTAGAATTTTCCAAAATGTTTTATCATTTAAACAATAATCAGAAACTTTAACAATTCATAGAAAATAGCCCGTTTATCAGAAAAATACGAATTTTATGTCCATTTCACATGAAATTGAATTCTCTACAACTTTGCAGAAGAAAGTTTTTCCAAATTCCAAAGAAAAAATATCCAAAATCCATAAACGGATGATTTTTAATACCTCCAATCTGACAAAATACTGATAAAACATCTCAGCATTAATTCTTTCATTAATAACAATATAAAATAAATAAATCCATCATTTATATCCACATCAAAATAAATATTTCCTTATCATATAAATCAATAATTAATTATTCCCAAATAATATTACAGAATCACAATTATGACAACCAGGCCGTTTCCAAGAAAGAGGGGGCTTTCAGATAAGGATTTCTCCTTCTTGGCGCCGCAATTAGATGACCAAACCTCTCCTCGATGTAACTTTCTAGACATTGCCAATAATGCTATCTAATAATATTATTCAAATAATATGAATTATTGATTTGATAATGGAAAATACTGTGCAGTGACAATTATTAAAACAACAATAATATAAACTATCAACGCAACAATTATTGAATCAATAAAATAAAATATTGAACAGTAACTACTATAACAATTATTGAGTAGTGCCTTCTTACATAAGAATCAATAATTCAACTATATTGTGCAATACCGTGTGCTACTATGCAACTACGCGTATTACTGTATTTTAACCACCAGGTATTCCAACAGTGTTAATGGTAACCATTACGCCGTTAATTATAAAAACTCATACTTTGTCGTTTTCTTCATCCGACAATTATCCTATTATGGGTCCCACGAATGACTGCGCCGTCGTACGGATATTCCCGACAAAAAGAATATTCCACGACCAAACGAATATTCCCAACAAAAGGAATATTTTATAACCACTTGCTTATTTTGTAAAATTTGCACATTTCACCCATAACCAAAGCATTATATCAAATTAACTCCTTACTATTTCAAGATAATAAATAGAGAAAATTTAATTTTATTTATAATAAGTTGGGGTCTTACATTTGCTACCTCGCATTGATGACCTGTTCGACCAGTTGCAAGGAGCACAATTCTTTTTAAAGATCGATCTTCGTCCTGGATATCATCAGCTGAAGATTAAAACTGAGAATATTTCGAAGACTGCCTTCAGAACTCAGTACGGGCATTATGAATTCTTAGTCATGTCTTTTGGATTGATTAATGCTCCTGCTACTTTCATGGATATGATGAACCGTGTGTTCAAGAAATATTTGGATCAGTTCGTTGTTGTCTTTATTGATGACATCCTCATCTATTCCAAAAGTCGTGTAGATCATGAGCACCATTTGAAGCTGGTACTTCAAAGGCTTCGTGATAACAAGTTATATGCTAAGCTGAAGAGATGCGAGTTTTGGCTTGAGGAAGTAGCATTCCTTGGGCACGTGGTGTCAAAACATGGAGTATCATTGACGTGAAGATTGAAGCAATACAAAAGTTAGAACAACCAAAGTCGTTGGTGGATCAAGCACGTAGCTTTACGAGCTTAATTTGGTTATTATTAGAGATTCGTGGAAGGATTTTCTCAAATCGCTACTCTGTTAACAAAGCTAACTCGGAAAGATACAAAATTCGTATGGAGCGAGAAATGCGAGAAAAGTTTCTAAGAGCTCAAGAGGAGACTCATTTTAAGACTGTTCGACAATACCATCCGGTTCGGATGGATTTGTTATTTTCAAATGATGCTTGTGCAAAGGGTTAGGATGTGTTCTCATGTAACATGGGAGAGTCATAGCCTATACCTCACGACAACTCAAAGAATATGAGAGGAATTATCCTACTCATGATCTAGAGTCAGCGGCGTGATCGTTTCAGCGTTAAAGATCTGGAGGCACACGTATGGGAGAAAGTGGAGATCTATACTGAGATCATAAAAGCCTCAAATATTTCTTCACCCAAAAGGAACTCAACATGCGGCAACGACGTTGGCTCGAGCTGTTGAAAGATTACGACCATAGCATTCAATATCATCCTGGAAAAGCAAACGTGGTAGATGAGGCATTGAGTAGAAGATCGTATGTGGGTACGAGTGAGATAATGTCAACGCAAAGACCCATTTTGTACGACTTACAAAGGATGGAGATAGAGTTAAAAGCTCCAAGTACCCACGTGATGATATCAAACATACGAGTAGAACCGACTTTAATCTATAAAGTTAAATCTGCTCAAGCCACAGACCCAGAGCTGATGCTTATGAAGAAGAAAGTACAAGAAGGTGTTATTCCAGAAGCAAGAATCGATGAAAAAGAAATACTTCGAGTCAACTCCAGACTTTGCATTCCTAACGATTCTAACTTGAAGCATAGAATCATGATGGAAGCACACAACATACCGTTTGCAATCCATCCTGGGAGTACCAAAATGTATCATGATCTCGACATACATTTTTGTGGAGCAATATAAAGAGAGAGATCGTGGAGTTTATCTCAAGGTGTTTAACTTGTCAACGTGTAAAGGTGGAGCATCAAGTGCCAAAGGGTCCATTACAACCACTTGAGATTCCGAAATGGAAGTGGGAACACATTACAATGGATTTCGTTACGAGTCTTCCCAAGGTTTCTCAAGGCATAGATGCGATTTGGGTTATTGTTGATAGATTAACCAAGTCTGCTCATTTCTTGCCGATACGAGAGACTTATTCCCTTGAACGTCTTGCTCGTATGTACGTGAATGAGATTGTGAGATTGCATAGCATGCCAGTATCCATAGTTTCGGATCGTGACTCAAGATTCACTTCACGATTTTGGGTTAGTTTGCAGAAAGCTATAGGCACGGATTTACGATTCAGTTTGGCATACCATCCTCAAACAGACGGGCAATCAGAAAGGACTATTCAAACTATTGAAGATCTATTAAGACTCTGTGTCCTAGATTTCAAAGGAAGTTGGGATAAGTACTTGCCATTGGTGGAATTCTTCTACAACAACAGTTATCAAGCAAGTATAGGCATGGCTCCATTCGAGGCGTTGTATGGACAAAAGTGTCGTTCCCCGATATGCTGGGATAAGGTGGGTGAAACAACGTTGTTGGGACCAGAATTGGTACGTATGACTACAGAAAAGATTCAAATAATTCGAAAACGTATACAAACGGTACAGGATCGACAAAAGAGTTACGCGGATCTTCATCGAAAGGATGTGGAATTTAATATTGGGGATCATGTATTGTTACGTATTGCTCCATGGAAGGGAGTTATAAGATTCGGGAATAGAGGAAAACTCAATCCAGGATTTGTTGGTCCATTTGAGATTCTTGACCGAATAGGAAATGTGGCCTATAGACTCGCATTACCTCCAAGCATGTCTCATGTTCATAAAGTTTTTCACATATCTATGCTTCGTGAATATGTGAAAGACTCGAACCACATTATTGAGTTAGAACCAGACAAGATAGTCGAAGATTTAACGTACGAGGAGGTACCTATAAAGATCTTGGATAGGAAGGAGCATGTCAAACGCACAAAGGTTGTACCATAAGTTAAGGTTTTGTAGAGGAACCATGCTATTGAGGAAATGACCTGGGAGTTGGAATCAGAAATGAAAGTGAGGTACCCTCACCTTTTTGAAACACCAGGTATGTACGTTAATATCGAGTACGAAAATTCATAAAGAGGGGAGGTTGTAAGACCCCAACTTTTTATTAATAAAATTAAATTTTCTCTATTTATTATTTTGAAATAATAAGGTGTTAATTTGATATAATATTTTGGTTATAGGTGAAATGTGCAAATTTCGTAAAATAAGCAAGTGGTTATAAAATATTCATTATTATCAGGAAATATTCGTATGGTCGTGAAATATTTTTGTTGTCAGGGAATTTTCGTACGACGGCGCAACCATTAGTGGGCACCATAACGGAAAATGGTCGGATAAAGAAAACGACAAGTTGGAGTTTTTATAAATAACAACGTAATTTTTACCGTTAACACTGTTAGAATACCTGGTGGTTAAAATACAGTAATACGTGTGGTTGCAAAGAAATATACGGTGTATCGCATATTTTTGGATGATTGATTCTTACGTACGTGAAGGCATTACTCAATAATTGTTACAAAGTAATTCTTCGCTCAATATTTTATTTTATTGATTCAATAATTATTCGTTGATATTTTACATTATTGTTGTTTCAATAATTATCAACCGCACAAAGATTTTCGATGATCGGATCAATAATTCATATTATTTGAATAATATTATTAGATAACATTATTGGCAATGTCTAAGAAAGTTCTATCTAGGAAAGGGGTTTGGTCATCTAATTGCGCACCAGTAAGGAAAAATCATTATCAGAAAGCCCCCTCTTTCCTGGGAACGACCTGGTTGTCAGTATTCTGATTCTATAATATTATATGTGAATAATTAATTATTGATTTATATGATAAGGAAATATTTTTTTTTATGTGGATAAAAATGAAGGAGTTTAGTTGAGGTGTTTTATCAGTATTTTGTCAGAATTGAGGTATTAAAAATCATCCGTATGTGAATTTTAGACATTTTTTGTTTGGAATTTGGAAAAACTTTCTTCTACAAGTTGTAGAGAATTAAATTTCCTATGGAATAGACATGAGATTTGAATTTTTCTGATAAAAGAGCTATTTATTATGAATTATTGAAGTTTCAAAAATAAATATTTTTATTAAAAATATGGGTGGGCCCCACTTTTGGTTGGTGTAAAAATTTTGATTTTTGGTGGGCCCCATTGTGGTGTGCTGAAATCTGATTAATTGTGGCATGCGTAGAAAATTTTGGAAATTATTATTTTAATAAATTTACTCTGCTTTAGCATTCTAGTAT
This sequence comes from Panax quinquefolius, assembly GCA_020205615.1. NCBI lineage: Eukaryota > Viridiplantae > Streptophyta > Magnoliopsida > Apiales > Araliaceae > Panax > Panax quinquefolius. Next base: position 87,162,228 of record CM035173.1, read on the forward strand.
TTTCCTATAAATAAGGGGCATAGTTAGAATTGAAAATCACACCAGAATAATAAGTTTTCTCTCTCTATATTATCGAGCGTATTTTTGTGAGTATTTAGATACTTTGAGAGTTATTATTCAGGGCAAATTTTCTTCAACATTATATCCGATATTCCGGTCAGAAGTACTATTCTTTTGAGGTAAGGGATGTTATTTTCCTTATAAATGATGTTATTTCTTCAATATCATTATATCAAAATATTGGTATAAATTTTATTGTGAATTTTTTACCTTTTCGTGTTGGGGTTACTATTCACGTATACGGCACTATTCACGTATAAGACACTATTCACGAGTATGGCACTATTCACTGAAAAAATAAAATTTTCTCTTCTTTGTTCAAGATGTCTATTATGGTTACTATCTTTGATTGTATCCATGTTTTGATTTTCATTCTTGAATTTTACTCCACTATGGTTTATTATGAAGTATTTTTGAACTTGGATTATCTAAAGTACGAATCCCTGATCTTTGTCCTTTTATCTCACTGGATTCGTTTTTTTAAAATATTTTTCATCATCCTCAGTCCTAAATGGTGATATAACTGAATATCTTTGGCCTGTAGTGCAAAGATGAATATTTGATTCAAGATGTATATTGATAGATGTTATAGGGATAAAATATTGATGATGGACATTTAAATTATAGAAGACAGTAGGTTTTATTCTATACTAAACTCTTCTAATGAATTGTTATTTCCGCTGCGAATATTGATCTAAAACTTGTTGTCCATTATATTTTATCTGATTTGTTAAAGGCTAACGATAATTTGTTGTTCATTATCTTAGTCATAATATTCTTTACTGGGCTAGTTGAGCTCACCCTTTTTTCCTTTTTGTTCCATTTTTCTTCTTAGGAGGTGAGAATATACCGGGAACTAGCCGGTGTATGGAGTGATGATTCAAGATAGTTGTTTTAGTAGTCCTCACTATTTTTGTAAAATAGTTTATCAATAATTATAATGAGGACTTATTTGAGTGTGGATATTGTCTAGAAGATAATAATTATATTAAACTCACAGTATATGTGTTGTCGTATTTTGCACGATAATTGTCATAATGATGTTATAGTTATTTTTGTACCATGTATTTGATGACTTAGAATAGGTGATGTATACCTATTTTGGGGGCGTCACAGTTTGGAAAAGGGAGAGATAGTTAGTGGTAAAGGAAAAAAATCAAGAAATCAATTTAAGACGCCCAGTAGTTACTAGTTGGGGGTCACATTACATAAAAATAATTCGACTTATGTCTATGTAGACTTCCGTATTACAAGTGCTTGAAAAAGTGTATGATGATGGTGCTTCTGATGATAATAGCGGTATAGCCATAAGTTTGATTGATAAGATGGAGAATTATTAATTTGTATTTGTGATGCTTTTGATGAAATATTTATTGGGAATCACAAATGATTTCACTTTCCTTACAACAAAAAGATCAAAACATTGTATATACTGTGAGATTGATTGGGATATTGAAAGCTCAACTACAAGATTTTAGGGAGGTGGAATGGGAGAATTTTTTGAAGGAAGTCAATATATTTTGTGAGAAGAACACAATCCCAATAATTAATATGGAAGACAACATGAGATCCCGCGGTCGTAGCAGGCGCAATGGACAAATTATTACTAATTTTCATCATTATTGTGTTGAGATTTTTTGTTAGGTATAATCTTTATAAATCTTTTTTCATTATTCCTATCCAAAATTTTATCTTTTTTTATTTTTCATTATTACAATGTAGGTTGTTGATTCAATTGTTCAATAGATGAACAATCGTTTTTCAAAAGCAAGCACAGAGTTACTTTTATGCATATCATGCCTTGATCCAAGAGATTCATTCTCTCAATTTGACAAAAATAAGTTACTCCATCATTGACTGATCGCATGATATTTGGGGATCAACTTGAAAATTACATTTATGATATGAGATGCGATAGTCAATTTTTTGGGATCAAAAATTTGGGTTTGGGAAGTCTTGCTAAGAAGCTGATTGAAACAAAAAGAAATATGACTATTACATTGGTATATCGATTGATCGAGTTAGCTTTGGTTTTACCAGTTGCAACTGCTACTGTTAAAAGAGTATTCTCTGGGATGAAAATTGTCAATACTGACTTGCGTAATAAAATGGGAGACGAGTGGATGAATGACAACCTGGTAGTTTATATTGAGAATGATATTTTTTCAACAATTGAAAACGAACAAATTTTGAGACGTTTTCAAACTATGCAGACTCGTCAGGATACAGTTGCATCCTCTCAGTCGTACAACCGAAAGAAGCACTTTAAGCATTAATAAATAAAAAAAAATTACTGATGTATTTTGACCCCCCCTATAAAAATGTTTTGGTTCCGCCATTGCAAAGTCGTAGTTGTTTTCAATGACACCAATAAGAGTGAGCATTCGGATAATAACTTAACCGAATAAGGAGTTCGGTTATACCCGAAAACTGAAACTACAATGTTTTAGATATCCGAATAAGTAACCTAAATTTGTAATAACCGAATAACCGAATAGGTTATTCGGTTATTCGATTAATAACCGAATTTAAAAGACTTGTCCTTTATCAATTAACAACGGTACTATTCAACTACATTATGTAGCCTACATATTAGTTATTACAAAAGACTCAGTCAGCAGCAAACATGAATGACAGTCAACTACATATTACACAAACATTAAACATAATGTTCCTACATGATTAACAGTTTAACACCATAAACATAATCCATAAACATAATGTTTGTTGTTGAGTGTTGAGCACAGTGTTCCTGCTGTTGAGCATTTGTTGCTGTTGCTGACTGCTGTTGAGTTTGTTGTTCAGGATCAGCAGCTTCTTCCCCCCTAAATAGTAATAAGGGGCATCAAACACATTTATTATAGACTGCATCAAACATGACATTCACCAAACCAATGATAAATACAACTTAAAGCTCCTTTTTCTTTTTTCATTACAAACTGTGTTAGCATGATATGTTAGGCCAGCAACTGACAGTCACCTCAGCAGTTCAGTCGCTTCATTCTCGTTGGCAAAACAAATATCTATATTTCCTGACTCCAGTAACTGTAGAAGTGGTAGTCTAAACTTCCTAACCATCTGGCCAAGGATAAAAGTATCAGATAATAGATCCAGAGATTATATTTATAAGCAACCAATACAACAAAGACAAAGTTTGATGCAATGGAATCATTTAACTTTATTCTGTTTATACACATTGCCCCACGAAGAAATAAAGTAGCATTACCAAATGAATTGAAATATATCAGTTACTTTTTATAAGTCATCCAAATATAGAAGAAGAAATCAAATGGAACACTTTTCATATATGATAAAGCATGTGCAAATTATTACCTCAAAACTAGCCAAATCTAGGGAGATAGAAAGGCCCTCTTGTTTGGCAATTCGAATAGCTGCATGAATAACTTCTAACTTGTATACGTTATACCTCAGTAGCAACCACTGTAACATTAGGACACTTATATAAGAACACAAGTGGCATTCTCTCTGGAGGCTACAAGCTTTTTGAATTTGTAGCCACCAGTACAAAATGTAAGGGAAAAAAATTAAAGTTCATAGTTTTATTTACAAAGAAACAGACATCAGTATATAGGACAAATGTAATAATCTAATTATCAAAGAACAAATTAACATCAAACATTCAGATGAAGAACAACAAAAGTAGATACAAAAAAAGTAAAATAAAGGGAAGGAAAATTATACACCATAGTTGCATTACACCATAAACATAATGAATTTACCTCATTAATTAAGTTGAGTCGTGGTCCTCGTGGAAACATTAGCATCATTAGTAGCAAGGCTCAACTTGGAAATTGCTAAAAATTGAAAATAATAATTAAACACATTATTTTTATAAATTATTTTATTAGTTCAATAAAATAAACATAAACAATAATTATTACCACATTCAAGTTTATCGGCAAAGTCGTTATCTTCCTCCACATCAATACAATTCTTCTTTTTAATCCAATCTTGAGCACATATGAGAGCTTCCACCATATTAGGAGATAATGAACTCCTAAATGAATCAAGAATGCCCCCCCCCCCCAATGCTAAATGCGGATTCTGAAGCAACAGTAGAAATGGGAATAGCCAACATATCACGAGAAATACGTGCAAGGATAAGGAATCTTGCACTATTAGCTTTCCACCACACCAAAATATCGAAAGACTCATCGGCTTCTTCCACATCTTCACTTAAATATTTGTCCAACTCTGATTTTTCTCCAAGTATCACTCCGATCTGACGCTTTTTGAACTTATCCATAAGTGTATTTGTATTTTGGGATCCATTGAATTAGAACCTTGGGATGACATGTTACTTAAACTTAATGTGCCACTTGGCCCACTTTCTTGAGTTGAATATTTTTTTTTGTACTCATTAAACAAATCTTCCATTGCTTTCTTCACACCATCAGCAATCTCTATCCCTATGGCCTTATTACTTGCTTGATATTCTAAATCCCTATCTTCATTATCAAAATCAAAATGAAGATCTACTCCCATACCCTCCAACGGATCTTCAACTTCAATTTCATCATCTCCATACATTTCATCTAAACCAAATTGAACAAAACTCAACTTAGACTGAGGATCAAGCACAGCGGGAATATACAACAACATATTCATCTTTGTGACATTTCCCCAATACTTATCATATTTTCTTTTCATTGCCTTGGCCATTTTTTTCAATTCTCTATCATTGCTTCTTTCCCACTCACTCAAAATAATATAAGTTTCACTTATTTCATGAAATGCATTATTTGATGTGACATAAGATGAGCCCGAAATACGCACAGTGAGATTATAAAAATGTTCTAAGAATCTCACAAACAATATAGCCCTATTCCAATCTGAGTCTGTTGGAATATCTTGGCCCCCTATCTCTTTTACAAAGCCACGATCTTCAAATCCAAATCGATCAAAAGCTTCTTTGTACTTTAAGGCCGAACTTAACATCAATTAAGTTGAGTTCCATCTAGTTGGGCAATCTCGACTTAAGCCTTTCTTGTCTTGAAGACCACAATACTCAACACATTCCTTAAATGACTTAACCCTAGTCAGGGATTGTTTTGCATACTTCACTGCACGCCTAACATTCTCAACAGATTTCTCAATCAACTTCAATCCATGATTCACAACAAGATTATTAATGTGAGCTATACATCTCATGTGAATGAACTTACCACCCAAGACATTGGTTTTCCAAGATGTACATCTCTCTCTTTCAAGAAGCAAATTGCCAGTATCATTTGAGCTAGCATTATCTACAGTGAGTGTCATAACTTTAGAAAGTCCCCACTCTTTTAGACAAGAATCAACCATTTCCCCAATGTCCTTCCCCTTATGACTTGTGATGGTGGGAAAATTTAAGATTTTCTTATGCAATTTCCAATTTTCATCAATAAAATGGGCAGTAACACACATATAATTCAAGCGTTGATTGGAAGTCTAAGAATCAGTAGTGAGGCAAACACGTTCACAATTTTTTCTAAGAAATGTTTTCAGCTTAATTTTCTCATTATCATACAAACGAATGCAATCTCTAGCAAATGTAAAACGTGAAGGCAACTGAAACCTAGGACATGCAGCTTGCATAAGTCGTTTAAAACCATCTTTCTCAACATGTTTGAAAGGAAGCTCATCTACAATAAGATGGTAAGTAACGGCTGCCCTAACAACTTCTTGGTCAAACCTCCAAGTGGTGAGTGTACTCTCACATGCCCCTCCCTCCCCCTCACCCTCTTTAATTCCTACAAGTTGGAGTTGAGCTTTATCCATGTTGATGGGATTTTTTTTACAAGTTCTAAAGTGATTTCTTAAAGCAGTAGTGCCTTTTGAAGATGAATTAGCAGCTAATTCTTTTCCACAATAAGTACACTTACCTTTGATGACATTACCATCATTATCTTTAACTAGAATGAAGTGCCCCTCAGTCCACACCTTGGATCTAGACGCCATCCTCTTTCTTTGTAGCTTTACATTTTTCGATCCGTCTTGTTTGCATCGCTTGTACTTGTCTCTATGGGGGTGGTGGTGGGGGGGGGTGGGGGTGGGGGTGGTGGTGGTGGGGGGGGGTGGGGTGGGAACTCTCATCACCCCCCCTATTTCTCATGTCCAATTGCATCAAGGTCAGGTTCGTCTATATCATCCACCATATGCAAATCATTTAAAATACTTCTTGACATCATCTGAAAATTTTAAACAAATTATATTAACAAGAAGTTATTTCCAACACTAAAAGCTCTATAAATAAGTTGGGAAATAACTTCAAACACTAAATAAGCTTTGTAAATAAGCTCTGTAAAAACTTCAAGCAATAAGTTGGGAAATATCATACATTTAAAGGGCTTGCTTTAGTGAAACTAGAAAAATCTGGGTAAAAACATTCCGTTTGGCTGCTATATGAATACATATGATACAAAGTACTAACTGGTAGAGGAGCAAAATCATGATTTATGTACAAAATCTAGATTCAATACATTATTGCTAAAAGTCTAATGATGAAATAGTTTTGGAGCAATAAAAATAGTTATTTAATAGTTAAAAAAATATAATATATGTCGACAAAATCTGGTTTAATATATATTCCAAGTTAGGGAAACAAAATCTGTGTAAACAAGTTAATATGTATTGAATCTGGAGCAATAAAAATCTGGCACATTATTTATGTACAAAATCTTGTTTAATATATATTCCAAGTTAGGGAAACAAAAGAAGAAAGCCTTAAGTCCTTAACCATAAAAATTAAAAATTCAGTAAATGTTCATTTCCTGGCGGATAGATCTGACTTAAGATCTTACGTTAACAAAAAAATAAAACCAAAGGAATTGATCTACCTAGTATAAACTAACTGAACCTAGATTCATGACTCGCTTGAATCATAAATGGAAAACAATTAATGAAAACAATTCAAGTAGTTGGCTTGCTAAACAGAAACAAATGACCAAAATATATAAACTGATTTTAATGAGCAAAGAAACACCACTCTGAAGACTTAGACCCATCATTCATCAAGATAATTGCATAGAAAATTCATACCGGTAATTGGATGGCGGATGAGACTTGCTTGACTCTTGAGACTTGAGAGATTGAGAGTTTGAGATGAAGGACCGCTGCTGGCAAGGCGATGAGGCGATAATGGTCAGTCTACGATCCGAGAGTTGGAGATCCGGTCCCGGCCAAATCTGGGTTTGAGAGTTGGAGTCTTGGAGATCTAAGAGCATTCGAGATTTGAGACTTGAGAGAGTAAAGTAGAATCGTAGATCTGTTGTGGTGTGCTTTGTTCAGACTTCAGAGAGTGGGCTATCGAGTATCTGGTACTAAATTAGTAATTTAGTAAAGTAGTTCTGTAGTGCTTTGTTCAGTTATGTCAATATATTACCTTTGTAAAGTTTTGCTCGGTTATTCGGTTAACCCGAATAACCAAAAACTAAAACCCGTACAAACTAACTGAAAACCGTAACAAAATTCCGATATAACCGAAATGTTAAAAAAACTGACTTATCAAAAAATTTCGGTTAAATTATTTCGGTTTGGTTCGGTTCTTCAGTTATATCCATTTTTTGCTCAGTCCTAGACACCAACACATCCTCCATAACCACAACCACTAACACCAAAAATAGGAAGAGAAACTCCTCCTAATCGGTCAGAGATTTCTCCAAATTTATAAAACTCTTATGAACCAAATACAATTGATTTGGCTCTCCGCCATCTCTGCATCGCTGATCCAGATCTGCATTCTCCTTCTTCTCCTTTCCTGTCTTTCTTCTTCTCATCAAGCCCTAAATTTGGTGCATTTGAAGAATATGGATAATGGGTTTGTAATTACTTAGCCTAAAAAATACAATCAACTTGCACAACAATACTACATGAAAGATGAAAGATAGATGAATGTTAGGAAGAAGACGACAGATGGAAGATGGGTTAGGAAGAAGATAGAGAATGGTGGGTGACATGGGTTTGATTCCATGTTTTGGGTTAATGATGATCAGATTATATATATATATATATATATATATATATATGTGTGTGTGTGTGTGTGTGTGTGTGGATTCAATCATGGCAACCGGTTGCCATGGTCACTGTTGATCAATTAATTGGAAGGCTAAGATTGAAAATTAATTCATCCCAGCCGCTACAACATGTTGTTCCCGAAAAACATGTTGTAGCGGTTTTTATTTTAATAAAGGGTCCCACATGGTCAAACTATATTGATCTTGTCAGATTTTATAAACAAAAAGAAATTTTATTTTTTAATACAACAACCGCTACATGTTGTAGCGGCTTTGCCTCTTCTTTTATTTTTAGCATTTCCCCCATTATATACATGACTCCCCCATTATATACATGACTCGGCTCATTTGGTAACAAGCATTACAGATTAAAAAAAAAATAGACTCGACCGCTACAAGTTGTGTCGGCTTGCAATATTAAAAAAAATTTCCTTGGCCTTTAAAGCACGCTGACGTGGCTTCTTCAAATTCTTTCTAAAAATTTGTCTCTCCCCTGATTCAAACTCACAACCTCCCGTTTAAAACCGTCATCATATGACCACCCGGGCACCACGAGCCTAGTTGTTAACATCTCGCAAGGATTAATCTTTATATCAAAATATTACATTTCCCCCAAAACCATACATGATGATGGAAGATTATAATAATTTATTCTCTTGTACTGGATTTTAATTACTGTGAAACAATAGCTAGAATGCATTAAACTCAATACTTTAATTCTCAATTCTGTTCATATTTTCTTTTTGTCACATTGTATTATTTTAGTTAACATGTTACGCCACTCGGTATTTTGAAAGAACTTATTATTTTAAAAGGTTTGAATAAGACAAATCTTGCAATATATTCAATAGTTGATACATGATTTTAAGTGAAAACGAAAGAGACTATACACATACATGTATAAGAGGGGCTAAATTTCCCATTTTATACATTTAGTTGACTAGGGTTATATAATTAATAGTCCTCTCTTCCTCTTACAAACTATAAGATTAACTTACTAAAATTGTGAAATTTAAGGAAATAGTTTATAGCCACTATATATATACATGATACATCCAAAAGTACTAATTTTTTCTTTTTTCATATTTTTAAATAAAATTAAAATCATTTAATTGTTATGAAGGGAGTAGTTTTAAGTTTCCTCTTAGACCCTCTATAATTGAAATGCAGTAGCACTAGAATTATTAAAATTGTAATTGTGTATATAGTTTCCAAAAAAAAAAAAATAGAATTGACTTATATAATCTCGACACTTAGTTTACAGAGGGTTGAAAAAAATAAGTTATATATTGTGGCCCTATGCGTATTGGGGATTCAAATATTTTAAACGAGCTGGACATGAAAACTGAATATGATTTTGGGGGAAATGAAATCGGTTGTTCAATCCATGGCAACCGATTGCCATGGTCACTATTCTAACAACCCACTTTATATTAATATAAAATCAGTACAACCCACTTTATAACAATTAACATTTCACTATTCTAACAAACTCACTTTGTTATTAATATTAATATAAAAATAAATATTAATACAAGAGAAAATAAATTATTATAATCTTCCGTCATCAAGTATGATTTTGGGGGAAATGTAATATTTTGATATAAAGATTAATTCTTGCGAGATTTTAATAGCTAGGCATGTGGTGCTTGGGTGGTCATATGTTGAGGGTTTTAAATAGGAGGTTGCGAGTTTGAATTAGGGGAGAGGCAATTTTTTGGAAAGAATTCGAAGAAGCCACGTCAGCGTGCTCTAAAGGTCAAGGGAATTTTTTTTAATATTGCAAGCCAACACAGCTTGTAGTGGTCGAGTCTATTTTTTTTAAGTCTGTAATGCTTGTTACCAAATGAGCAGAGTCATGTATATAATGGGGGAAATGCTAAAAAAAAGAGAGGCAAAGCAGCTACAACATGTAGCGATTGCTGTATTAAAATATAAAAATTCTTTTTGTTTATAAAATCTGACAAGATCAGTATAGTTTGACCATGTGGGGCCCTTATATTAAAATAAAAGCCGCTACAACATATTTTTCGGGCATAACATTAATTTTCAATCTTAGCCTTCCAATTAATTGATCAACGGTTGTAAAGTGGGTTGTTAGAATAGTGATCATGACAACCGGTTGCCATGGATTGAATCTTATATATATATATATATATAGGATTCAATATATATATATGGATTCAATCATGGTAGCAATCCTGCTAAAAGTCACTATTCCAAAGAACCTATATATGAGAGATTAAAAAGATGTAGCGGCTGCTATTTTAATAATAACGGGTCTCACTTGATTAGATTGGTCAGGTAAATTTTTAGAAGGGAAATTATTTTTTAAAATATGTGCCGCTACAAGTCGTAGTCGCTGGTAATTTTATTTTGCTCGACAATGAAGGAAATAAAACATTAATGTGGAAAGAATTTTACTTGACCAAAAATTCATGTCTTTATTTCATGTGGAAAGCATCGAAATAAAGAAAATTAAGTTTTCTTATGTGCCGTAACAATATGTAGCGGCTGGAAGGATTTTTTAAAACTCCCCAACAATTAATTTATTCATTTGCTTTTTAAAACTCTCCCATAATAAAATAATAATAATAATAATAATAATAATAATAATAATAATAATAATAATAATAATAATAATAATAATAATAATATTATTAAAATTGTTATATTAATAATATTAATGATTATTATTATTATTAATTGTTGTTGTTATTTTTAATAATATTAGTAATATTAATAAACAATATTAATTAAATTTTTAATATTGTTGTTATTAATTATTATTATTATTTTAAAATAAAACAACACAATAATAAAGTTACCAAATATGTCCAATTATCTAACAATAAAAACCTTCCTAAAATCAAGCAACCAATAATAAAGTTCAAAACTTTGATATCTAAAAAAGGCCAATCTTTGATATCAAATCTTCATCGACGATTATTGTTATACTCACATCCGAGATCGCACAAAAATATCAACCGGAGAAGATTTAAATAGTATACAAAATCAACATCTACTTCAAGTTCAAGAACTATAAACAATCACAACAACTCGATCGCGACAAACATCTAAGATCTAAGATCTTTCTACGACGATTGCCAAATCTTCTCGACGATTGCCTTTCCACTCACCTCCGAGATCGCGACAAACATCTAAGATCGGAGAAGACTAAATAGTATACAAAATCATCATTTACTTCAAGAGCAAAGAATTCAAAAACAATCACAAAGAATATCGATACAATTCTCAACACCGAGGTACGTGTGTTTCAAGTTCAGATGCATATAGTTACCGTGGTTACTACTTGTTCATATGGTTACCGAGTCACACTTAAAATGGTTACTACTTGTTCTATCATATTATCGTTTGTTATTATATTACAACCTGCTTTTGTTACTATCATATTACTTTTGGTGACTTCCTCACCGTTGTTTTGTTATCAGATAACAATGTATTGTTCAATGTTGTCTTGGATACTATCAAATACTAGCTTGGTTAGTGTATGACAATATGTTAGTTACTACAAAATGATGTTTTGGTTACTTTGTAACATTATATTGCCTATTGTTTTTTTGGTTACTATATATACAAGATATGTTGGCACATCGCTCTAATGATATGTTGGTTACTTTGTAACATCATACTATATAATCGATTTATTAGTTACTATGTAATGCTTCATAGTTTACTATGTAACAATATACGGGTATACGCCTAATAATTATATGTATATAGTTTCCTATGTATGAACATTTATATGTATATGTTTACTAACTAATGCCGAGTCAAGTTATCGATTAACATTATATCAAGTTATTGAATAATACTTATTTAGATATTATATACAAATAAAATGGATACTTATTAATTTCGACCGTTATGAATTAATCTAATTATGCTTATAATTATATTTTTATATTAATAGTCACTTGTTAACCACATTGCTTACATTCTTACAACAATTAGCATTTAAATGCCCACAAACCCATTAAATCGGGTTGTTTTTAATATAACAAGTAAATTGAAAATGTTTTTTATCCTATGGTTACTAAATAAAATGTGTAGAGTTATCGCTCACATTAAATTTTGTTATCAGATAATGTTGATATTATTAATGTGCAATATTTGATTAATTTATATTGGTTTGTTTTATTATGATGGAAATTAATTGGCTACATTGGTTACCTTCATACAAATCGTTATAATTTAATTGCTAACAAAAAAATATTAAATCGGTTGTTTCAATTGTAGAATGATAGTACAAATGTATTTCATTTTCTCGTTATCGACATTATATAGTTTGGTTATGATTAACATTGATTTTGTTACTACGCAATGCATATTTTGTTTTCGCATAATGGAGATGATTCCTGCTTTTGCTTTATTTCAACTAAGACATGGATCGATAGTAACCAAGACACCAACTTTGAAGTTATCGCATACTAGTTCCCTCAACTTGTTCGTTCGAGAAATGCAAAACATGATATGCATCAGATTACTTGACAGACACAAACACAACAACATTGTTTATCAAATTTCACATCAAAAACGACATTCCACCAATCAGATATCGATGAAGCAACATTGAGATTCTTTATCAAGTCAAGAAAAATCGATGAACAAGGAAAATTCTAACCGATTATAGATATTGGAAAAAGAAGCGGCCAAGACAAAGAATCTTCACAGAAACTCGACAAATATAGAAGAATCATTGTTCACGATGTAACGCCAATCGATCAACACAAGGGAATTCAAAGACTAGTTACGTGAGAAGAACACAAGATTCCCAAATTGGAACGCAATATGCTGATCAGCTTGCAATGAAAATTATGGAACAACAACGAGACAGACAACATGACAAATCATACACAGAAGAACGATATGATGATGTAATAACAGATCCGAATGAACGGACGTAAAAATTACATCAAACCTACAAAGACAAAAAATCCTATCACAATCAATGAGGTCGATTCAATCAAGAAAAAATAGACAACACAAAGTTCAACGAAATGTGTCATAGAGACTTTTGTGCTAGTGTGCGAGATGATGAAAATTGCAAATGGAAGATGAGAGCATCAAGTATTCAAAACCAAATTGCTCAAGGTGAGGGAATTCAATGACATTCACACGTGTTCACCAACGATTGTCGGGAGACCACGCATAAGCAAATAAGAGAGTTGGTCAATAATGCATAATGCGTAAATTAACAAATTTGAAGAAAATATACACACCAACCGATATTGTCGAGGACATGATGATGTAATATAATGTGTCTATCTCTTACCAAAAAGCATGGAGATCAAGGAGAAAGCGTTAGAAAAGGTAAGAGGAAATCCACACGACTACTCATCGATCCCATCATGGTTACACATGCCGCAGAAAACAAATCCAGTAACAATTTAAAACACATTATTATTTTTCATGATTAGTTGATTACTCAATTCAACCGATTTGGTTGCTATAATGTGCATTGGTTACCTACCTCATATTTATAATTTTAAATGAGTTCTACCGATTTTTTATATTAATGTTTACTCAAAGAAATACATTGGTTATCGTAATGCAAATCGCTTATTATCGCTTAATGATATCTTCGTTATCAGATATCAATATGTTGTTTATCGTGATAATGTTGTTTTGTTATCGAAAAACATTATACTATCTAATGTTGTCTTCGGTTATCGTAAGACAATATGTTGGTTATCGTCTAATGCTATCTTGGTTACTATATGCTGCAACTCTTGGTTACTGCATAGAAATATGTTGTTTACTATATAATGTTGTCTTGGTTACTGAAAAACATTATACTATTTAATGTTGTATTGGTTATCGTAAGTTAAATATGTTGGTTACTTTGTAACATTATATTGTCTAATGTTTTATTGACATCGACTAATGTCAGATTAGTTATCGTGTAATAAAGATATTGAGTTATCGATCAGGTAACAATATATTGGTTGTCGATTGGTTATCAGATAACAATATATTCCTTATCGCTTTTGGTTATCGCCTAATGTTTGGATAATTGGTTGTCGATTTAATGTCGACTTGGATAATCGACATTAAATACATTGGTTATCGCTTCACTCTTGTCTTTGTTTATCAGATAAAATTATATTGTCCAATGTCGTCTTCGTTATCGTATTATGACAATAATTTGTTATCGCCTAATGTTGTCTTGGTTACTTTTGTAGCATTATACTACTTATAATTCTATTGATAATGTTGATGTTTCATAACAGTTTCACGCTTTTGAGTTGGAAACAAATGTTCGTTTCAAATATTTGTTCTTTCGCCATCGAGCATCCATTCAAGCATGGCATCATTGCTTTCCAATTATTGTAATCGATGGCACATTCATACAATCAACTTACTTGAGGACAATATCGACAAGAAGCACACAAGATGCAAACCAAACATTGTTCCGATTGCTTTTGGCAAGGGTCGACAAATAAAATGAATTATCTTGGAGATGGTTTTTCATGAATTTAAGAACCGCCAGGAGTAAGGGAAGGCCAATGCATTGTTTCGTATATACATGAAGCAATAATACAAGGATCGAATTATGTGTTTCAGATGATGTCATGCATGCTTCCCGCACATACCATATAATCGAAAAATATAAAAAAAGATTCAAAAAGAGAGGAGAAGAACTTAAACAAGCTTACAAATCTAATATGTAGAGCATACAACATTGAACAATTCAACAAACACATGGCTGAACTTGATGCCATTGATCCTCGAATAAGGACATATTTGGAGGAAGAGGTCAAGTTGGAAAAGTGCACCAGGCTCCATGGGACTGTAAGCAGATACTCAACAATGACTTCAAACACCGCCGAATCTATTAACAACGCAATTAATATGATTAGGGATCTTCCAGTTGCATCAATGATTGAATGCCTACGTTGCTCTGGTTCAAAGATGGTATTTCACAAACAAACAAGCAAATTTCTATCAACATTCACAACACTTTCCACAACAAAACAAGAAAGATTGCAATCTAATATCATTAAATCAAGGAAACTTAAGGTAACAAATACAAATTATAATTTATTGCATTAATTTTTATATCAGTTTTGTTAATGAATAATGCTTTCTTGATTATCGCATAATATTACTAATTAATGTTGAATTGTTTATCGACTAATGTCGACTTAGTTACTCGTTAAACTATAATATTTACCGACTAATACCGATTTGTTTATCGATTAATGATAACTTGGTTGCTATGTAATATTATATTGGTTACTAACCAATACCTAATTGCTTATCGCAAAACATTATAATGGTTACTGACACTTTGATTTGGTTATCGTGTATCATCAGATCGGTTACTTATTAATACCGCTTTTTATCGCATAATATTACAAATTAATGTTGAATTGTTTATCGCCTAATGTCGATTTGGTTATCGTGCTACACTATAATATTTACTAACTAATAATAACTTGTGTAATCGCTAATGGTAACTTGGTTACTATGAAATATTATATTGGTTGTCAATTAATACTTAATTGCTTATCGTATATCATTACAATGGTTACCGATCATCGCCGAAGTCAAGTTACTATGTATCATTACATTGGTTACTAAGTGATACTTGTTTGGTTACTCTTAATAATTAAAATGATACAAATTGAGTTGGTTATTGATAAGATCATTATATTGGTTACTAATCGATGCTTATTTGGTTATTCTCAGATAATTATAATGTTACCGCTAAGTTGGTTAATGCTTAGTTACTTGTTTTGTAATTATAACATCGAGTTGTTTGATTTAATATGTATTCTTTTTCAGATAATGAAAATGATTCCATTGTACTTTTTATTCTAACAATGCTTAATTTGTGATGTAGGTCGAGACATCAAACTTAGTGATTTTTATCGCTTATTTATGTCGCCAAACAATATATTGTGGACATCGACCAAAGAACATGCACACGTGGAAAATTTCAGCACTATGAGATGCCATGTCCACATGTCATCAATATGAAAGCAAAGTTTAAATTTGAGTCGTTATGATTTTTGCTCAAAAAATACTATAAAACAACTTTGGTCTATTACATATTCAAACTTCAATCATGCCGTTAGATGACAAAGAAAACTGGATGTATCGTAAGAAGTAAGAAATATGGTTCAAAACCACCGAACACAAGAAGACCAAATTGGAAGACCAAAAGTAGGGAGGTACAAACACGGATCAAATCAAAATTCAAAACAAATGCAAAAGAAAGCAAGAGAAAGGACACAACAGAAAACTCGCAATAATCCCCCGGTTTTAAGACCAAAAAACCCCGATATAATGCATTTACATTAAGAGTGTAGATACATGTATATATAATTGTTTACTATCATTAACCATAAACCACATAGATGGTAACATTTTTGATTTTGTACAATAACCAACATTTTTATTGATTAAAGCATTTGATTTTAATTCATTATGAAGTTGCCAATACAATTGGGAACCCACAAAAGTACACTGTTTACTTGACAATTATTCCAAATATAAATTGTAAATTATTTGGTTACTAACATAAAGTCAAATGGTTACTCTTATATAACAATTTGGATACCAACTGAACATCTCAAAAATATATTTAATTTAATATGATAGTTATACAAATGACAATCATATATAAAATGAAATCTCTTAATTAAAATTAATGTGTTTCCATCATGATGATACACTAAAAAAACACATACATTTAACAATTCATAACATTCGTGATACAAATTTATAAATCGCTTTGATACAAACTAAAATAAATATTGTTAACATATATTTATGTTAATGATATATAATGATTTTATCAAATTTTATTACAATTTGTTTACTTGTATAAACATAATATGGTGACTATAAGAGTAAACTATTTGGTTACTTATTTGTTATAACAATAAACAAAATATAACAAATAGGTAACCAAATATTTAGATAACAATCACCAAAACAATTTTTTTGTTAACTAATGTATATACTCACCTATACATTTAACAATAATTATATGTCCCGATACATTTAACAAATGCTTATATGTCCCAAACAATATTGTACATCTCTGTTTATTTATCAAAACATTAGTCGGTTACCCTTTTATATATATTTGGTTACCAATCGTACATTTCAATATAATGTAGCAAACATGTACTTAAAAACGAATCAAATACCAACAACACACAAAATTAATTCCAAAACCGATATTATAATAACATATGAAATCCCATCTATATAAGATTCAAGAATCATCCTTAATGAACCATACAAAATTGTTGTGTATATTAAAAAATAAAAATACAAAACACAATTCATAATCGACAACACAACAATATCTCGAACTAATCAAAACTGGAACAAATCTTCCCGAAATTTCTCGTCCTACCTCATATCCCTCCAATTGTTTGTTCCTTCCATGCATATATAGGTTTGTGCATAACTTCTTCCGATATCACAAGAATGGGGAATGGAATAGAATTTCATCAATCTTCCGATGAATGACATGCTCTAAGAAAAACAAATTGTAAACAACCCGCAATCACCGCATAAATGCACAAAAGATAACCAAAATCAATACTAGAAACAACCTATATATAACACATATCGCTTTATACAAGAACCAAACATTTACAACATAGTAACCAAAACAATTATACGACAAGAACTCAAAATAATTAAATATAATAATTCAAAATTGAAAACAATGTAACCCTTACCCATCCACTTGTTCAGAACCGACTCGCAAATTCTAACTCAATTATGTCATCTTCCGCTTATCATGATACTTGTTCATTGCTAAAGTCAATGTCACCCTATCCTCCAAAATCCAATCTTCATGCAATAAAGTGGGAAGAATAAATATATAAGGTTCACAAACATCCATGATTTTTGTTTGCATGGATTTTCTTTGGGTCAGCAGAGAATTATAAGCAGATAGACGCTCACGATGCACATCAAACGTTAACAAAAACCAATGGTCCCAAGTGATGACATATGTATGGGGAACAAAACATAGTCAACATTTTTCCATGGTGTGTTTACATCCATAAACAAACCCATGAATGTACTCAAAAACATCACCTCCCTGCATAAACACACGCTTATCTCGCATTTTTATTTGTATACTCTTCAAAAAGAGAGGTCATCTTGGTAATGGAACCAACAATCCGTAGTCGTTGCCGTTCTCTTATATGCAATGATCGTAATGTCCGCCAATTTACTAAGTAATATAATGCAACATTGATATGCTGAACAAAAAAAAATATTAATAGTGTTGAAAAATAACATTATGTAATCAATGTAACCAACACTGTTAACGCTAGTTACTTAAACATCTAAATAATGTAACCGTAACTATAAAAACATAATTTTAAAAAAAAAACATAAACATGTATGATGCTAACCAACACACACACACATATATATATATATATATATATGATAAGAATCAAACAATTATATAATAGTAATCAAACAAAGCTTGTAATATAATAACCAAAACAAGAATATGATAGTAACAAAACAAAGCTTATATGACATCAACAAAAAAAAGCTTATATAATAAGTAACCAACAACTTTTATCATAATAACCAAAACATGTTTATATATCAACATATCGTTTATATGATGGTAACAAAAACATATATCGAGCATACATGATAAGAACCAAACAATTATATAATAGTAACCAAACAAATTGTAACATAGTAACCAAACAAAGAATATAATAGTAAAAAAAAGCTTATACGACAAGAATAAAAAAGCTTATATGACAAGAATCAACCACTTATATCATAAAGAACAAAAACATGTTTATATAGTAATATATCAATTTATATGTTGGCAAACAAAAAACATATATAAAACATATATCATAGTAACTGCACAATTATATAATAGTAAACAAATAGTCAGATATTAGTAACCAAACAAAGAATATAATAATAACAAAATATATATATGACAAGAACTCAACCACTTATATCATAAAGAACCAAAACATGCTTAAATATTAACATATCATTTTAAATGATGGTAACCAAATATATATATAAAACATTTATGATAGTAAACCAAACAATTATATAATAAGTAACCAAATAGTTGTATGACAAGTAATAAAACAAAGAATATAATAGTAAATAAAAAACAAATATACGACAAGAATAAAATGTATATATAATAAAGAATCAACATCCGTTAAAGCTATTTACTTAAACAAATAAATAATGTAACCATAAATATAGAAACATAATTTAAAAAAAAAAGAACTCACATCATCATCTCAACCATTGCCCAGAGTCTTTAATTTATAAAACCACATTTTAGATGAAATCGATAGACCCAAATACAAAAGCAAAGTTCGATAATGTCATTCTTCCTGTGAAATTTGTCCGTCCTTCAATATAAAAACATATTAGTATACACGTTGACATTAACAATCACCATGTTAATATACACACTACCCAAAAGCAAATTTATTTGTTTCATAAAAAACTATAGCATTGTTAAAAAGAAAAACAAACCTTTCCCCGTTGTTAAGTCCTATTTTAAACCATCGCTCAAACAACGCCTCTTCAAATTTGGACTAAGATATCCATGCAAACCTTGAAAATGCGTAAATAAACAAAGAACTCTTCGACTAGCACCCGATGCATTAGACGATAACCCAAAGTGACCCAAATGTTCTCAGATATGGAGATCGAGAACAAACACTTTAAATGTTCACGCATTGTGTCCGCTTAATCGACTCTATCGACGCTTCTTCTCCAATTCATCACATCGGACTATATCCCGGTAGTCGTAACCATCTCATCCAATATGATTTGCTTTCCGCCTCAAACTTTTTCCCCTTTACAAATGATGTAAAATGTAACGAAAACAATTATATTTTCACATAAAAATCATTGTCAGATTGTTATCGCTCTAATGTCAGAATGGTTACTATGAAACATTATACTTGTTACTAACTAATTATGTATTGGTAATATTATACTGTCTAATGCTATATTAGTTACTGTCTAATGCATTATTGGTTACTATAAAACATTATACTTATTACTAACTAATGCTCTTTTGGTTACTATGAAACATTATAATGGTTACTATATATTTATGAGTTGGATACTGAGTAAAATTGAAACAATAACCAAAACCTTAAGCATGTAATGGTAAAACAGTAACCAAAACCTAAAGCATGTAAAAAAAAAAAGTTGGTATGTCAGAATAACACTAACCTCTCAAGAAGAACATAAACAACAATTTTCTTTCCCCAGACATCGCTTAAAATGTCAAAAGTTGGTATGTCAACATCATTCTTAATAAATTGCTCAAAATACAAAACAATCAATCGATCTTTAAAAAATGAAAAAAGACATCTAACACAAAACAAAACAAACAAAAAAGTCTAACCTCGACAATTTCTCGAACAACATTACTTATTATTTCATGATGTTCTTCAACCATACCATCAAGTTCAACTTCATTACCATAATCGATTCATTACCATCCTTCTTCTTAACAAAATCGACACATCACCAACATCCTCAACAACATCTTCAACAAAATGATGGGCTTCAACCATAACATCCTCAACAACATCCTCAACAACACGACGGTTTTCAACCATAACATCCATAACATCTCAACAACACGACGGTCTTCAAGCATAACATCATCACCTTCATTTCCAACTTCATTTACAAATTCATCCTTCTTCTCATCATCTTTCAAACCATCATCACCAACCTCATCACTTTCAAACCATCATCACTAACCTCACCAAAGATGTCGATCAACAACATCATCGCCTTCATCATAATCATCGGCTTCATCATCATCATCAAGATCACCACCCTCATCGTAATCGTAATCGTAATCGTAATCGTAATCATCATCGTAATCACTATCAACTTCTTTAACCCCACCATCTTTGAACCCGCAGAACTCATCTCTAATAATTAACCTAAAGTCTCAGATATCCGAACGTAAAATCAGATCTCATCCTTAATATCACCGCAATTTTACAACGCCTTCTTAATTTCGTAAACTTTTTCTCCAACTACCAGAACTGTGTATCAATTGCATCTTTAATGACCGATATATCAAATCCAATGTTGTCATCCTTCACCTTTTTGTCAAGATCCTTCCCATTGAAAAAGTGAAACCCGCCCAAATCAAGTCGCTCATTCTCCTCACCGTGGAATCAAACTTTTACCCTCAAATTAAAAAACAATAAGTACACTTCAAAGATAACATCCGACAAACATTATAAAATTACAATAACAAAAAGATAAAATAAAGAATCATAAAACATAATCAAGAAACAAAACATATATATCGGTAACCAAATATATATAAATCAAGAATCAACTAAATGTATAAAGGTAACCAAACTTTATATGTTCTAGTAACCAACAACATTTTTATTGTTAACATACACATAATATAATCAAGAACTCAATTAGTATATAAAGGTAACTAACTACTATGTTAATAGTAAACTTCACAAAAATAATCAAGAATCAAATAATTAACTAAAGGTAACAAATTGCATTCTTAGTAATACAATCGCATACCCGCCCGTAACAAAATACCGTGATCATTCAACTTGTCATTTGAAGGGGCTTCACTAGCTCCTTCCATCTACATAAACGGACATCCGATGAGATGCTCGTCGTCAGATATACCGTAAGCTTTGAAAGTTGAAATGGTTTCAAACATAAATACTTGAAATACATATGGAAGACCATTCAACTTATACAATTTAATATAATGGTCTTTGTAGAAATTATATGTTGAACCACCACTCCTTCCTTTCTTTATACGCCCTTCAAAGCATTTGACAAAGAGTACTTTGTCATTTCAAATGCAACTTTCCCCAAGGAAAACCGCTAACATCACCATAACATAAAAATCGACCATTGCCCCATCAACAAAATTTTCGTAAACCGTTGAAAGAATAAAATTAAACACCAAAAAATCAATGACATCCTAATAGCCTCATCATCATCATCAAAACTACCTTCCTAATATCCTACCTATACTACTACGAAAGTAACAACTTCGCCCAAAATATTTTTCAATAATCGATTTTCAGATACCTTTATATGCACTTATATCATCATTGCTTGCCATCTCAACCCGTAAATCGACAAAACTCAGCAAATTCAAACCTAACCCTTTTCTCCCCAAACAAAACCACATCTCACCATCATCCCTTTGATGAACCTCCTTACAAAGAGCATGGTGAATAATCTGTGAATACATTTGATGCTTACCAAACTCCAAAAATTTCCAAAACATGTTGCCCTAAACTTCTCCAAATTGACTTTCATTCAATTTCTTGGCAATAATTATGGGGACATCCATGTCACACCAATATATTACTTTTCCAAAGGAATTTTTTCGGTTGCATTCCTCATAAGAAAGATCCCATAACTGTAAATACACAAAACCATAATTGAACAGATATTAGTAACCAATATAACAAAATTTATACAAAAAATAGTGTTATACACTAAATCCAGTAAACAAAATACATACTAACAAGTAACCAAATAATTCTATGATGGTACCCAAACCATCTTTTAATGGTAACCAATACATAAACAACCTATACACTAAACTCAATTTATTAAAACATGTATACTAGGAAAAAACATATTAAGCATAAAAAATACAAAATAGTAACAAAACTGTAATATGACATTAACCAAAATCTGATATAACAGTAACCAAACTATAAAATGACAGTAACCACAAACATACTAATAAGTAACCAAAACATTAAAAGTTTAAAGAACTAAATACATAAAAATAAGTAACCAAATAATTATTATTTTACAAAGAACTAAATACACACTAATAAAAATTCACAAGAACCAAATACATACTAATAAGTAATCAACCCATAAAAGTAACACAAGAATATAATATCACAAGAATCAAATACATACTAATAAGTAACCAACCCATAAAAGAATACAAGAATATAATATCACAAAGAACCAAATACATACTAACAAGTAACCAAATAATTCTATGATGGTACCCAAACCATCTTTTAATGGTAACCAATACATAAACAACCTATACACTAAACTCAATTTATTAAAACATGTATACTAGGCAAAAACATATTAAGCATAAAAAATACAAAATAGTAACAAAACTGTAATATGACAGTAACCAAAATCTGATATAACAGTAACCAAACTATAAAATGACAGTAACCACAAACATACTAATAAGTAACCAAAACATTAAAAGTTTACAGTAACCAAATACATAAAAATAAGTAACCAAATAATTATTATTTTACAGTAACCAAATACATACTAATAAAAATTCACAGTAACCAAATACATACTAATAAGTAACCAACCCATAAAAACAACACAAGAATATAATATCACAAGAACCAAATACATACTAATAAGTAACCAACCCATAAAAGTAACACAAAGAATATAATATCACAAGAACTAAAATACATACTAACAAGTAACCAAATAATTCTATGATGGTACCCAAACCATCTTTTAATGGTAACCAATACATAAAACAACCTATACACTAAACTCAATTTATTAAAACATGTATACTAGGAAAAAACATATTAAGCATAAAAATACAAAATAGTAACAAAAGCTGTAATATGACATTAACCAAAATCGATATAACAAGAACTAAACTATAAAATGACAAGAACTACAAACATACTAATAAGTAACCAAAACATTAAAAGTTTACGAAGAACAAATACATAAAAATAAGTAACCAAATAATTATTATTTTACATTAACCAAATACACACTAATAAAAATTCACAAGAACTAAATACATACTAATAAGTAACCAACCCATAAAAGTAACACAAGAATATAATATCACAGTAACCAAATACATACTAATAAGTAACCAACCCATAACAGTAACACGGTAATATAATATCACAGTAACCAAATACATACTAACAAGTAACCAAATAATTCTATGATGGTACCCAAACCATCTTTTAATGGTAACCAATACATAAACATATTAAGCATAAAAAATACAAAATAGTAACAAAACTGTAATATGACAAAGAACAAAAAAATCGATATAACAAGAACTAAACTATAAAATGACAGTAACCACAAACATACTAATAAGTAACCAAAACATTAAAAGTTTACAGAAACCAAAAACATAAAAATAAGTAACCAAATAATTATTATTTTACAGAACCAAATACATACTAATAAAAATTCACAATAACCAAATACATACTAATAAGTAACCAAACCATAAAAGTAACACAGTAATATAATATCACAGTAACCAAATACATACTAATAAGTAACCAACCCATAAAAGTAACACAGTAATATAATATCACAGTAACCAAATACATACTAATAAGTAACCAACCCATAAAAGTAACACAGTAAAATAATATCACAGTAACCAAATACATACTAGCAAGTAACCAAATAATTCTATGATGGTACCCAAATCATCTTTTAATGGTAACCAATACATAAACAACCTATACACTAAACTCAATTTATTAAAACATGTATACTAGGCAAAAACATATTAAGCATAAAAATACAAAATAATAACAAAATTGTAATATGACAAAGAACCAAAATATGATATAACAAAGAATAACAAACTATAAAATCACAAGAACCACAAACATACTAATAAGTAACCAAAACATTAAAAGTTTACAGTAGCCAAATACATACTAATAAAAATTCACAGTAACCAAATACATACTAATAAGTAACCAACCCATAAAAGTAACACAGTAATAAAAATTTACAGTAACCAAATATATACTAATAAGTAACAAACCCATAAAAGTAACACAGTAATATAATATCACAGTAACCAAATACATACTAATAAGTAACCAAATATTTCTATGATGGTACCCAAACCATCTTTTAATGGTAACCAATACATAAACAACCTATACACTAAACTCAATTTATTAAAACATGTATACCAGGCAAAAACATATTAAGCATAAAAATACAAAATAGTAACAAAACTGTAATATGACAATAACCAAAATCTGATATAACAGTAACCAAACTATAAAATGACAGTAACCACAAACATACTAATAAGTAACCAAAACATTAAAAAGTTTACAAGAACTAAATACATAAAAAAGTAACCAAATAATTATTATTTTACATTAACCAAATACATACTAATAAAAATTCACAGTAACCAAATACATACTAATAAGTAACCAACCCATAAAAGTAACACAGTAATATAATATCACAGTAACCAAATACATACTAATAAGTAACCAAATAATTCTATGATAGTAACCATAAGAAAATTAAAAATAACACACCTTTAAATTTCTCTGTGTTGGAATTATATTCTGGATAAGCACTTGACCTTTGGCCTTAACTACAGGAACGTCAAGCTCAGAATCTAACTGCACTTGAGAATGCTTGATATCACTGTGTATCACTAGCCTATTTTCATTCTTACTCGATTTTCGACATGCATCCTTTTCCTTCCCCTTCCTATCCACAGCAAACTTCTTCTCGTCCTTGCCAGACTCACGCTCCGATATTCTCTTCCTCTTCCCATCCTTCTTCTTTGTATCGACCATTCTATACAAAACATAAAAAATAACACAAACCCACACCAGAATGAAAGAAAACACAGAACACAGAACGAAAACACAGAACGAAATGGCTATGAACACAGAACGAAACACAGAACGAAATGGCTATGAACACAAAACACAAAATGCAGAACGAACACAGAACGAAAACGAAATGGCTATGAACTTCGATAACAAACAATGAAGAATACTGAAACACGAATGAAAGAGATAGAGGCTGAAAGACGGAATGAGAGAGAAAAGAGGTTTCAGGTGATGTAAAGGAATTATACGAAACGAAGAGTCCTACATGCGATAATATTAGGCGGTTATCACGCATTTTAAAAAAACATGCCCCATTAATATTATTAATCCCTTTAATTAAGGACTCATAATTAATATAATATTGTAAATAAAATTAAAAAAGTGTAATATTTTTGTAATTATTTTATAGGTGTTTTATTTTTATAATTATTTTTTAAAAGATACTAATATATGTAATTAATCCTTTAAAAAATCCTTCCAGCCACTACATACTGTTACGGCCCATAAGAACTTTCTTTATTTCCTAGTCACATGCTTTCCACATGAAATAAAGACATGAATCTTTGGCCAAGTAAAATTCTTTCCACATGAATGCTTTATTTCCTTCATTGTCCAGCAAAAAAAAATACCGGCCGCTACATTGTAGCGGCCCATATTTAAAAAAATAATTTTCCTTTTAAAAATTTACTTGACCAATCTGACCAAATGGGACCTGTTATTATTAAAATAGCAGCAGCTACATGTTGTAGCAGATGTGCTATAACTCTTTTTAATCTCGGCCTTTCATGTTATTGATTAACGACTGATATGTTGGTTCTTTAGAATAGTAGAAGGATTCTTTAATAATTAAAACCCTATATATATATATATATATATATATATATATATATATATATATATATATTTTGGTTTTTTTCTTTTTTCTTTTCCTCTTTTATTAATTTAATGGAGTAGGTTGATTTCAAAAAAAATTCAATTCAGTTGGTTAATTGCAATATTTCTTAGTTGAATGACCTATTGCACAAAATGTGTCAATTACACCAGGGTAAGTGTTATTTTTTTCTTTTTAGTCCAGAAGATAACAATCGTTTTTTGTGCAATACTCTACATTTAATCTATATGAAATTTGATACACTTAAAATTTGAACTAATTTGTTAATTTAGAATTTGAGCCAAACCCTAATCCTATCCTGCGAAGGTACAATTTTTCGTATTTGTAAGGTTCCCGAGTCTTTTTCACTTTGAAATTAGGAGTATAGTATTTAATATATACAAAAATTAAATCAAAATTATCATATAAATTAATCTTTTGAGTAATTCATTAGTAGTCGATCAATCATCTGGATTGAGAAGCTCACAATCAATCTGGAAAGAGATTCTATTTGCGGATAGATCATAACCTATGTTATAATTTTGCTGTGCCATTAATCCAGTGCCATTAATCCAATAAGATTGTACGAGTGAAGCAGAACGCCTTTCCCTCGTAAATATCTTCAAACATACTCCGATTCTCCAACACTCCAAATCCCGATTCTCCAACACTCCAAATCGGCTCCACCTGACAAGTGAAAGAGAAGCGAGATCATTCGTTAAATTCGCGTTCGTGGCCCTTCCACTTAAATTTTGACACAAATAAAAGGACATGTGTCAAAATGTAGGTGGGGGGACACAAGGAGACATGAAATTTGGAGACAGAAGATCTGCTCTCACAAGTGAAATGCGACTGTCAGAAAGCCATGAAGGTCTCGAAACAAAACTCCCTTTGTAACACAAACGTTCTGATTGTGTTGGATGGCGAAAGCATGCTAGATTTGCTATATCTATCAATCTCCGCACCTCTTCCATAAGCGGATCTGATCAAATGCACTTTTTAGTAAATAATGGAATCAAATGCACTTTTTAGTAAATAAGTGTAGGGCGTTCCAAAGTCATACTAATTCTTTCTAATTTGAGATAGTAGGCGGAAAGATATACGCGAATGGCTTGAATAACTGCCCCAGGTCCGAATACAAATTTGTTATGCATATATTCAGTATCCATAACATCACCAATACAATAGGAAAATTTAGAAGAACCCAACTGAGATACCAATGAAATTTGATCGGCGCCAAGTCCATGGATCCCATTTGATGCTCCAACGCTGCCGCCTATTGAGCAACCAAACACTATATTGGGGATGCTTGTTTCTACAAGCTCAGTTGTAAACGTTAGCGTGTCAGATGAGAGGTTTCCATTAGCAGATGGTGAATTAACATAACCAATTTTAAACAGGCAGGTATCATCATTCCAAATACATCCTCCCTCAGGGTAAGGAAGACAATAAGTACTGTCGCACGATAACGTACGATACGTTGATGACTCATTTGGATCAAATATGACACTATCTTCATCCAAATTATCACATCCAATGCAAGAGGAACAATGAACCCAAAGTAAGTTGCTTCCGGTATCCATCACGACATATTGAGAAACAGGTGGGCTGCCTATGCTGATATCAGCTAAGAAAATGGCACCAGATCTTTCACCAATTAGTTCAGCTTCAGCACTGCTCGAAAGAATTCCCGTCCTTGCCTTTAAATAGGCAAGTCGTGTGTTTGATCTTTCTTCAATCCAACTAGTGTAATTTCCCATTGTGTAATTCGAAACATAGAATGGTGAAAGAACAGAACGGAAGTGAATAAGCTTAGTGACTATTGGAAGAGGTTTTGTTGACGAAATAGTTGAAACATGGGTGGCAATCGGGTTGGCTGAGTATGTAGATGTGAATATATAAACAATAGAGCACAAGAGGATAAACACCCTCCATGATTGAAATGGATATTCCAAGTTTTTTTTTTTGGCTGTACTCTTTTTGTACTGCATTCCTTGGCTTATTTTAGGGCCTATATAATATTGAAATGGGTGATTAGGTATGTCATGTTTATAATAAAACATAGTTAGGTGGATTATAGGTTCATGTGAATTGTGAAATATCATGGCTTGTGCATTTATCATGACAAAATTAGGTCGATCATGATTCATTCACTTGACAAGGTGTACCAAACAAATACCCATATATATTACACAAGCTGTCTCTTTCTATTTATCTATTTAATCAATTTTTA
This sequence comes from Panax quinquefolius, assembly GCA_020205615.1. Lineage (NCBI taxonomy): Eukaryota > Viridiplantae > Streptophyta > Magnoliopsida > Apiales > Araliaceae > Panax > Panax quinquefolius. The sequence continues at coordinate 87,191,091 of CM035173.1, forward strand.
ATTTACTTATACACTTGAGAGGCTCGATAAAATATCTCAAAATTTCGAAAATAAGATTTAAGTATATTTAACATGATTTAAAATCGGACATGAAGTTTGTGCTTAATTGATTTAATAATATTTTTTTTTTATTTTTATCCTTAATAATTGAGTATATTCTTCTAAGCTAATATTATGAAAAGTATTAAAACTATTAATTAGTTTTAAAATGTTTTATTAAACATTACTCCAACTACTCATCACTTCATATAATCTTGTGGGGCCAATAGGGATAAATTTGAAACTTTTTTATCCTTTCCTTTACTTTTCTTAATGTGTGCAAATTATATTTTGGTCATCCTTTTGGAGACGGAGGGACTACTTAATTATTTGGAATATGTTTTGTTATCTTCTGATTCTCTCTCATTATTTGAGTATTGAATTAAATTTGACATGAATTTTCTGGGCGGATCATATGGGGACATTTAGGTAAAGATGCGACTTTTGAGCTAGAGTCTGAAGAAGATGCCAAGACAACAAATAGGTAAGGGGTTCAAAAAGAATAGAATAACAGAAGTGTAATTGAGTAACAGAATAGTGTAATTGAGTGAGAGCCTAGATATCAACCAATCTTAATTAATAAGAACAGGAGTGAGAGTTCAAAACACCACCAAGGCCAAAGTATGGAATAAAACTCTCTCGAGCACGTGGAAGATTTTCAAGCAAGGATATTTCACCTAATTTTCTAAGTTGTCATCCATCTCTTCTTTCTCACGGATTTTACCGACACAAAGGTGCTCAGAGCCACTACTTAAACATGAACTCAAACTCCGCTGACACATTTGAGTTTGCACAAGAGACCAATTTTACAATATTTCTTTTACCAATGAGGTTCTTTTATTGATAAGGAAATAAATAAACAAATGCTTGATAACTTTCTTCTTTTTATTGATACGTCAAGTTGGTCCGAAATCCCAAGTATGGGGATTGGAACCAGTAACCGTAAGGTTATGCCTCATTGCCTCTGCCATTTCTCCCACCACTTGGGATTCACAAATGCTAAATAACTTATCACAACTTTGCACTTTCGGAAACACTTGTTGCTATGTTAAACTCAATAATGCTCTGAGATTATCAGCAGCCATGCAAAAATAAACAAATGCTAAATAACTTACAACAGCTGCAGCTCTTTAAACCCACATGAGGATCCTTCCCCTTTGCCCGTTGGTGTTAGTTTTTACCATCAGCAACCTAAATAATCAATGACAAGTAATAATAAAACCAATTCTGCAAACAATAAGAAAATAAGGACAAAGGAAGCTAACAAAAACCTACCAAAGGAGATCCAGTGAAAGCGTGATGCGCATACGCGTTTCACTTCTCTATAATTCAATTGACGGATACGATGTACATCTCCACTCTGTTTTCGCCCTTGAATGTACTTTACAATGCACAATCCACGAATGATGACAAGGAACTACCACATTCCCACTTTAACATTTTCTCTGCTCAAAATAACATTCAAGATTCTACCAGGAACATATATTCTCTTTTTGATGCTTTTCCCCTCCAAATACTTTGATAATTTCGGATCAAGTGAAGCAAGCTTGAACGCATCCTCCTCTGTACATGCTTCTTCAACCTGTATAGTACCTCTCGTCTTCCCATTGATCTGAACTGGTAGGATTATGGTAGATTCCTTTAGATAAGCAGGATCAGCCTGTGATTAAAATGGAAGAAGGTGCCACAGGTCAGAAGACAAACACCATCATGTTCTTAATGGCAATATAAAGCCTATTAATTATCTTCTTGGATTTTTAATTTCTAATTAAATGCAATTGGACTACAAATAGGTCGCTCTCAGCCAATATTCTAAAAGACGCTAGGCGGGAGGCTGGAGGGGGTCTAGCGCCTAGGGGGCCTGGGCGGGGCCTAGGCGGGATTTTTTATTTTAAGCCAATTTTAATATTTTATCTTACATTTATCCAAACAAAACAATAATATAAAGCAAAACAACTTATAATAAAGATAATAAAGGCCTTTGCTTAAAATTCAAACACATCCATATTGTTAATGTCAAAGTTCAAACACAAACATGCAATTGTTCAAAGTACAAACATATTTTTAACGTATTAGTTTTATTCATAAACAAGATTGCTATTAAATAATAAAATTTAAAATTTTAAGAATTTAATTTAATATTAAAAACGTAAGAAAGCTAAAAAAACATAAATTTAAGAATTATATTGAATTAAACTAAATATTACAAATGTATCATCATTTATATAATATCTGAGTTGGTACAAGTTCAAAAATTACAACTATAATAAAATTATCCATTTTAACTTGATATTGTTCACTTCTTGTTGTGATTTGATATGCTACAATCTATATTATGAATATGGTAAATTATTAGAAAAATAAATATATCAAGATCTGGTTTGGGTAGTTATTAAAATAAAATAAAAAAACTCTCCGTCTAGACTCCGTCTAATTTTTTAGAGGGATTTTTTTGCAGCCTTGGCCCTAGGTGAGGTGTCAGGAGGGCCTAGCACCTAGGCGAGGCACCAAGGGAGCCTAGCACCTAAGCGAGGCGCCAAAGTGGAGCCTAGCACCTAGGCGGGGCGCCAAGGGGGGGCCTAGCGCCTAGGCAAACCTAGGCAAAGATTTTCAGAACACTGCTCTCAGCTACCCAAATCCAGCAACCACTTTTTCTTCCATGAGGACCAGTTCTCGATTTTATTATATAAATCCAATTATTATATCAAGTAGATACACATAAATACGTGTGTATATACACTTATTTTTTTCATTTGGTAAAAACTCCAGAACAAATAAAGGATGGAATTACTGAGGAAAACCAGATTAAGGGGTTTTATATACATGCGATGTCCAAAGAGGAACTTAAAAATTCTACAGCAAAATATTAGCAGGCTGACTTTTAGGCCAGCCTAATAGATCATTATCTTGAGGACTGATTCAGACTAGCTGTTATGAAGCAGAATGCCCAGTCCCAGCGAAAATGCACTGTTATGAGTAGATTTTCTGTAAGAAAAACTCGGTTTAAATTTGCAAGCTATTAAAGGTTTTATAATTTTGTTTCTAAAGATGTATGAGAACTTGAACCACTATATATTTCACTAAATGAGCTTGAGGGCAATGTTCTAAAAGGCACTAGGCGGGAGGCGGGCGGCCGAGGGGAGACTAGGCGGGATTTTTTATTTTAAGTCAATTTTAATATTTTATCTTACATTTATCTAAACAAAATAATAATATAAAGCAAAACAATATATAATAAAGATAATAAAGGCATTTTCTTAAAGTTCAAACACATCTATATTGTTAATGTCAAAGTTCAAATACAAACATGCAATTGTTCAAAGTTTAAATATATTTTTAACGTATTAGTTTTATTTATAAACATGATTGCTAAATAATAAAATTTTAAATTTTAAGAATTTAAGAAACTAAACATAAATTTAAGAATTATAAAATTGAATTTAACTAAATATTACAAATGTATCATCATTTATATAATTTGAAGTTGGTACAAGTTTAAAAAATTACAACTATAATAAAATTATCCATTTTGACTTGATATTGTTCACTTCTTATTGTGATTTGATATGCTACAACCTGTATTATGAATATGATATAAATCATTAGAAAAATAAATATATCAAGATTTGGTTTGGGTAGTTATTAAAATAAAAAAATCGAACCCGCCTAATTTCCTGGAGAAATTTTTTTACCGCCTTGGCCTAGGTGAGGCGCCTGGGAGGCCTAGAGGCACCAAGGGGGGCCTAGCGCCTAGGCGGGGCCTAAGCGGACTTAGGCGGGGATTTTTAGAACAGTGCTTGAGGAAGAAAATAATATTAATTAATACTCTTTCCGTCCCACAAATATTGCAACACACCTTTTTGCAAACAATTTAAGAAACTTTCAAATTCTCACTTAGTTTCCTAATTGTTCCCAGTGAATGGTGTGCTCGAGAGTGCTCCAGGAGTGTCAACCACAAAATTTTTAGTCAGTGGAGGGACCCCTATATACCAAAATGATAAATATTAATATGATTATGGTAGATTAGTCATTTAGCTTACAAAAGTAGCAAGTGGTGCAATTTTTCTGGGACTTCCTGGAAAGGAATACGTTGCAATATCTGTGGGACAAAGGGAGAATGAAATAAAAATATAAAAGCAAAAGAAGTTGGGGGAAGGGCAATATATTGACATGTGCGTGTGCGTGTGAAAGAGGGGAAGATAGAGAGAGAGTACTTCGATTAGCTATTTATTACACCATCTCACAGAAATAGAGAAAACTATACCTTAGGAAAAGTCTCATAGCCCAATGAAGTTGGGTGTCCAAGACGAAACCAAAGCTCCTCAGACATGTGTGGTGCATAGGGTGAAAGCAACAAAACAAATGCTTCCGCAATTGATCTCGGAAGTTTATCCCACTAAAAAAATGAAATCATAGTTAACAGAATAAAAATACTTTCAAACTGAAACTTGAAACTAGAATGTAAACTGTCATATCAACAACTGAGCAATCCATCAAATTAACTAATGAAGAAAAATATGATGCATGTCACAAAAGCTGCAAGACCAGATGTTCATAAGCACACACTACTCTGATTTTCTTCCTCCAAACTTTTGTTGTTTTTTAATTTTCAAATATGTTTGAATTTCCTCCAAACTTCTATTGTTTTTCAATTTTCAGATATGTTTGTATCAGTACAGAAATAACAGATAATGGGATAAGTATGTTCCTAATAGCACATAAGCAAACTTACTAATATACATCTAATTATGTATAGATAGATACTTAAATAGAGATGGAGAAACTGTTGCCCCTAATTTCAGCCTTAAAATGTGTTTATTCTTCATATCACTATTCAGGTGTCATACTATGTGAATACTGCAGGGTACAAAAAGGGATTTGAGCTAGAGGGGGAGGGAGGGAGAGAGAGAGAGAGAGAGAGAGAGAGAGAGAGAGAGACCTTATACACAGCATTAAGGAACTCCATCATTGCAGATATTCCAGTGTTGAACCGGGTTCCCTCAATCTCTTCAGTTACCTAATATAGTTTATCAATAGACATAATGAATTATCAGTAAAGTTTCAAACTCTGCTACTTCAGGTACTGTCATATGTTCTAATTGGTCATAACTTTTACTTCTTATATATAAAAAAATGAAAGATGAAGCTTGCAAGTGAATAGAATTGACAAGCCCCTTACTTTTTGCTTCCAGATATCTATTATGCTTTCAAAATGAAATTAAAAAAAAAAAAGTAACAAAAATAAAAAATGAAAAACCACATTAAATTGCATCTGATACGAACTGTAAACATATAGAAATGGATATACAAAGCCAGTTTGCATTTTAGAGAACGTAACACATTTAGGAACAGAATATAAGAGAATGCAAGTAAACAGAGCCAAAATAAATGAGATATTACCTTAACAATGCATTTATGAAGACGTCGCAGTTGTTCTAGAGAAGGTTCATCATCAATTGCTGTTGTTCCATCTCGGAATGTACCATCAGGTAAAGGTGAACCAACAATCAACCTCCAAGCCCTCCCTAGAAATCGATGAACTCCATCAATACCACTAGTATTCCACGTCTTTGAGTCTCTACAAGTCGAAATAATGAAAGAAAATATTATGAAAGAAAACAACGATACTTGCGTAATCATCTTATACAATAAGATTTTGTTGTTGAAGAGAAAGCTACCTCAATGGTCCCATGAACATTTCATATAACCTGAGAGAATCTGCACCATACTCTGCGATAACATCATCAGGATTTACTACATTTCCTCTACTTTTACTCATCTTGTGAGCACGAGCAATCAAGCGAATATTGTCATTGTCTTTTAGTACAAAAGAATCACCAGATTTAAAGACCTACATTAGTAAAAAGCACTTCATTATATTATTCAGAATTTAGAAAAAAGGAAGATGGGAAGATGAAGGAAATTAACCCTTATCTTCTACCTATAGTGAAAGCAATATAAGAGGAAGTAAATTATGCATTCATGAAGACATACATTTTCCTCAGGTACTCTCTCTTGGCTATACTCACTCAACGCATCAACAGAGTCTGCCGAAACTAAATTCCCATCCGAATCTCTGCAAGCCATATATTGAACCTGCAACTCATAACATTAAAAACTTTCTAAAATGGAACCTCAATTTGAATTGACCAAAAAAATTTGCTTACTTCCCCCAGGATTATCCCCTGGTTTATAACACATTTAAAGGGCTCTTTTGTTGATACAGCACCAATGTCATAAAGAACCTGATATAAAGAACTTGTATTAGATACTTTTATAGTTTAAAGCATATATTAATTAGAAGTAGGTAAAGATTTCGATATCAGAAAAAGATGAAGGACAAATTTATAATTGCATTAACAGCCCTCATTTGATTTGAAAGTTATTTGGTTTGTTGTTCTGGGGATTATTAGGCATCTAGTGTATTTTAATAATAATCTTTTGAGCTGTAGAAGTATGCTGCCAGGAATAGCATTTGGGCTAGGCCTTTTAAATGATATTCTTTGATTTAGCAGGTCCAAGTTATAGAAAGAGAACTTGATCCCCGAGTTTACATGGTTTACAAGTTTTTCGTCCCCAAGTCTTGGTTTTCTACATAATTACTGTAATCCTACGAGATTTAAGGGAGTTGAATTATTTGAGATTAAAGTTGTGTGCTTTTTTGGCTTTCGGGTCCATGGATTACCGGCACTGTAGATCCCTGTGAGGGTGAAGCACTCTCCCTGCTCCCCCCAACAACACAACAAAAAAAACACAAAAAGCCTATCTAATCTGCATCCTCTTTATCCTACATCAGAATTACACTGACATAATTCTCTCATAGAGGTGAAATCTATTTTAGTTAGAAAGATGCTTAAACAATTCTTCTAGTAACTGATTGATGGTGGATGATGAGGATAATAATTACAGATGTTACAGATCACAGAAAATGCAGTTGCCCCATTTCGGTACTTGGGGGAAAAAGGTGACACACGGATTCAACTATAATTGGGACATATTTGGATTACAAACCTTGTGCCAGAACCTAGAATAGAGTAAGTGAAGAACGGCATGCTCAGCACCACCAACGTAAACATCAACTGGGCCCCAATACCTACATATTACAATTGTTAATTTTTGCTAAAAAAAATGAATGATGTAAAACTTGCACAGCCTACAATTGCTTTGAACCATTTGCAAGGCAAAAAAACTAGCTACAACACTGTACTTCAAGTGAAGCGAAAGAAAAATAACAATATGGACCATATAGACATGTGCGCCAAAGTGGATCTTACATTTCCTTTCTCTTGTCAACCAATGCTTTGGAATTGTTAGGGTCCATAAATCTCAAGTAGTACCTGCATGTAAAATGTATGTACATATAACTCCAAAATCTGCACTTCATATATGATATACGCTATTTTCGAATGTGATTTGTCAGAAAATGTGTGTAACGTGAACTAAGAAATCCATTGAAGTCCTAACTCCTAACATAAGCTCCTCAATCACTTCACTTACCAACTTAAAATTTAAAGCAAGGTCAATTAATTAGACATTAGGAGATAAAGGGAAATTTGTTTCCTTTCTTTCTTACTTTATTTTACCAATTTATTATTTTTCTCTTTCTTCTCTGAGCCAAATTGTAGGCCTGCTTTGGCTAAAAAGAACATTTGGAAAAGTTTCTCTGAGACATCAGATAATGTATTCCACTAAAGGAATAAATACCAAAAAAATATTAAATCATTAAGATAAGAAATTATAAAAGACGAGAGCACTGTGATTGAACTGTATTTGATTAAGATATATTGGAAGTAACCAGACACTGATATCTAAATCATGTTACTTTCTAAAATAAATTTGACATCAGACTCCTTGAGTGCTATTTCAGGCTGAAAGCTAGTGACTAGTGAGATGGCATATTTTCAATTCAAAGAGAAAATTTAGAATTCATAAAACTATTTCGATTCAAAGTGTATCACACATGAATCAACCATTCGTATGATTCTTTCTATGTCAAGTTTCAATGGTATGTCCATGGGTAAACTATTTTTCAAAATAACTTATGAGTTCAAAGTAAGGGTGGTTGCAAATTTCTTTACATTCAGTGCTGAGCACAAGTGAGCATACTGAGTGATTCCTCAGACACTGAAATTCACTATCTGAAAGACAAGAAACATGGCTTCTTATGCAATCTGACATGCAAGGCAAGGTTTTCAAATAATCGATCGTTCTTTAGCTCTGGATAATAAGAAACTACACTAAACACATAGTTAAACCAATCTATAACATAATAGTTCAATCTTTCTAGTATACTTATTGCCACTGCCAGGAGAATCATGCCATAGGAATTGAATTGACAAACTTATTGTATGTTCTCTAGGCTCAATTAGAATGATTAAATGAGAAGAAAGGACCTACAGGAATTGAATCATGTCTTACCCATTAAGGGAGCTCATTATTTTAAATTCCGAACAAACAATAAATTGAACAATAGTGTACAAATATTAATAGTGTACTTGTTATCAAAAATCAATGCACTACTCTTATTTCACCGTCCTCTCATTATCTTATTACTCGGAGCGCAAGGCTTTTTGCACACACCAATGCCAACACCAGATGAACAAGATTGCCTCACCCATGGAACCAATAATAGACATTCAGTTCTATTTTCTCTTTTACTTAGATTAGTTTTTTGGGAAAATATATATGATATCTTAGCAATTGATACACCCTCCTAAAGAAATGAACAACTGAAGTTTGATGAACAATTTACCAACAAGAACCAGCCCACTGCGGCATGGTGTTTGTTTCGCGTCTGGCAGGCTTCCCAGACAAGGGATCCTTGGTTTTAACCTGAAAATCAGTCGTAAATTACTTTGATAAAGATACATGTAGAAATTAGAAGATACCAGCTAAAGGTCTATGGCAAGCAAAGAATATATGCCTTTAATCATTTTAGCCATAAGAAAGCTTTTTCAGATTGGAACAGTGGTAAATATTTAGGAAAAACATAATATAATTAGGACTTCAATACAACCATCGACCCATCCACTAATCTCAAAACAAAGTAGCTTAGTCATAAATCTGAAGCACTTAAATGCATATTGGCAATGAATACACTTACCAAAAAGTATAAATTAAGGTAATGAATAGAAAGCAAATATACCCAAGAAAGTGCTTTTGCAAGTGGCGGCTCCCCTGTCCCAGTGGGAGTAAAATCATCCAATTCAGGGAGGGTAAGGGGAAGCTCAGATTCCGGAATTGGAACAGTTTCACCAGTGTCGTTCAATAAAACAACTGGGATGGGCTCCCCCCAATAACGTTGGCGAGCAAAAAGCCAATCCCTCAGCTTGTAATTTACCTGTACGAATATACCTTTTCATTAAATGGTAGAATCTAAAAACACCTCAAAATTAGTCCTTCCCTTCCACAGTTCCTCTATTCAAACACTAGCCCACTCCCCAAAAACAATAGCAAAGAAGGAAAAACACATACATACACATCAACTCAAAGAGGGGAAAGGACATTCATACCTTTTTGTTTCCATTTCCAGTTTCCTCAACCCATTCAATGACTTTGAAAGCAGCTTCTTCGCTAGGCAAACCATTTATGTCTAGCCCTGAAGTTGAACTTGATGAATTCATACTAGTACCTTCACCCGAATAAGGTTTTTCAGAATCTCTGTAACTTTCATCATCTGGTTTTACAACCCAACATATAGGAATATCATACTTCAAAGCAAACTCGTGGTCACGTGTATCATGTGCAGGAACAGCCATTATAGCTCCTGTCCCATAGCTGCATAATGCAATTACTTATATTCAATTTCAATAAAGTTGTTGTAGTGCTTCTAAACGATCACATATAGATTTGAATAATGAGACAAACAGTTAATCAGTGTTATTCATATCCGGTAGTCTCACAGTTGTGAATGACACACCCAACAGATCCCGAAGAGTTGGGAAAGCATGAAAAAAGTAAGATGAAACCGCACCTGCCCAAAACATAATCAGCAACCCATATTGGGATGGCTTCCCCGTTAGATGGATTTCTAGCATAACTTCCACTAAATACTCCTGTTTTTTCCTTCTGAAGCTCTGTTCTCTCTAGGTCACTCTTTCTAGAGGCAAGCTCTTTGTACTCCTCTACCTAGATAAACGATTAGCTTGTTTATGTAAACTACGAGAACAGATCGCACAAAGAAAAATATGGCTTACATTGTTTTTTTGGAACACCGACACTATTGACGTCAGCAAGACATGCTCAGGTGCAAGGACAAGATAGCTGCACAAGAATAGCAACTAATAACTACATGATCAATTTATTATAAAAAGGACTGCACAACAGGAACAAAGAATAGAGTGAATACGTTACTCCAAAAATTGTATCGGGCCGGGTGGTATAGACAGTTATTTTTGTGTCCGTTTTCAGCCCATCAGCATCCAGAACATAGAATTCCACCTCCGCTCCTTCTGACTTCCCTATCCAATTCCTTTGCATCTCCTTTATACTTTCGGGCCAATCAAGATCATCTAAATCTTGAAGAAGACGGTCCGCATATGCAGTAATTTTGAGCATCCATTGCCGCATTGGCTGCTTGGTAATAAACAATGAACTGTAAAAATATAGAACCATCCACCACAAATATAAATAAGAGAAGTACCAAATATTGGACAGAGGCTAACACACAACAAAGCATTGGACCAGTATACCTTTCTTATAACTGGATGACCCCCACGCTCGCTCAATCCATCCACAACTTCTTCGTTGGCCAAGACAGTACCAAGAGCAGGGCACCAGTTGACCGGTACTTCAGCCTATTAGAATTTAGAAGCCACTAAATTTGGTGTTAACTGGTCAAAGGTCAGAAATAAAAATATTAAGAGACTAGAAGTAATCTTGGACCTGATATGCCAGTCCTCTCTTTAAAAGCTGAAGAAAAATCCATTGCGTCCATCTATAATATTCGGGTTCCGTTGTGGAAATTTCTCGATCCCAGTCATATGAAAAGCCTAATGATTTCAGCTGTAAACCATTAGAGTTATCAATACAGTTTTACACTAGAAAAATTAAGTGATTCGGCGATTATTTGAAACCATAATCTGACAATAGAGGGCTGCAGCACCAAATCTATTAAATATACTAAATTGCAGTACATAATACCATAGCATGACATTTGTCATTCCCAAATTGCAAGACATGTCCTACCTAATTAATGTGTTTATCCATTACTTCAGTTTTTATATTATCGTTACTTAATTATTATCTCCTAATATCTCTACTTTTTAATCCCACATTAATATTTTAATTTTATAATCCCATAAATCACTACAAATTTAAACTGTTTTGTTAATGTTACCTGTTCTAATATTATCATTACTAATTTAATTATTATCTCCTAAAATCACAACTTTTTAATCCCAAATTAATATTTTAAATTTATAATCCCTAAATCACTACAAATCTAAACTGTTTTGGTAATGTAATTGTTACGATATTATCATTTCTAATTTAATTATTATCTCCTAAAATCACTACATTGTGATATTATCATTAATGAGCTATTATCATTACTCTCCTTTATTTAACCTAATTTTCTTTCTATAAATACAACATAATATTATACCATTTATAATTATATTACAATATAATATTATACCGTTTAAAACATTTAAAATAAAATTAAAATAACAAATAATATCTTACTATGTTGATTTTATAATCCCCAAAATCCACTATTTTTCTAAACATAACTATTATATCCTAAAATCACTATTTTTCTAATATTATATCATTCATAATTATACCATACATTATATCATACATGTATGGAATAATATTATAATACATGTATATAACAAAATCACAAAATCACCACCTATCTAAACTATGCGAGATATTATCATTACTAATTAAATTATATTACAACATAATATTATACCATTTATAATTATATTACTGACATAATATTATCTGATTTAAAACATTTAAAACAAAATTAAAATAACAAATAATATTAATCATAACATACTATATTGATTTTATAATCCCTAAATCACTACTTTTTCAATCTAAACGGTTTTTATATTATCGTTACTTAATTATTATCTCCTAATATCACTACTTTTTAATCCCACATTAATATTTTAATTTTATAGTCTCATAAATCACTACAAAATTAAAGCATTACGATAATGTTAACTGTTCTAATATTATCATTACTAATTTAATTATTATCTCCTAAAATCACTACTTTTTAATCACAAATTAATATTTTGAATTTATAATCCTCTAAATCACTACAAATCTAAACTGTTTTGGTAATGTCAACTGTTCTGATATTATTCTTTTTAATTTAATTATTATCTCCTAAAATCACTACTTTATGATTATCATTACGGCTGAATGACACTTATGTCCCTCCAAGTTTCCACCCATTTTCAAAGTCGTCCATAAATTCAATTATTGTCAATTAGGTCCTTAAAGTGGCATTTTGTTGGCGTTTCCTTTCCTTCGGTCCAATTTAACCTCAACCCGACCCATTTTGACCAATTTTGACCCAACTCGACCCAATTTAACCCAAGCCAAAATTTTAATATTTTAAAATATAAAATTATTTTTAAAATAAGTTTAAAATAATAATTATATTTAACATTTAAAAAATATATATTTAGTATTTTAAAATAAAATTTTTTTAAAAATAATTTGAAAATAATAATTATTATATGTAATATTTTAAAATAATATTTATTTTTTATATTTAAAATAAAATATTATTTTAAAAAAGTTATAAAGATAATTATTATTATAAGGAAAAAATATTAGAAACTTTTATTTTTTCAAAATAAGTAAAGTTTCATAAAATATAGATTCAAAACAATTACATAAGAAAACTAAATATAATTATTGTTTTAAACTTATTTTATAACTAATGTTATATTTTAAAATATAAAAACTTTGGGTTGGGTCAAACTGGGTCGGGTTTGTTTAAAATGAGTCGGGTTAAGGTCAAATTGGGCTGAAGGAACGGAAACGCCAACAAAATGACACTTTAAGAACCTAACTGACGAAAATTGAACTTTAGGGACGACTTTGAAAGTGGTGGCAACTTGAATGGACAGAAGTGTCATTCAGTCGAAATTGAGCTATTATCATTACTCTCCGTTATTTAACCTAATTTCTCCCTATAAATACATATCAACTATTACGCAACAACTAATGCTATAAACAATTTTAAATGTTGTTGAAAGTGTAAAGGATTTATATGGAGACGTTCAGATTATGGTGGCAGTGCATTCAATGGGAGGTGCTATGACTTTATTTTGTGGACTATTTAAATTTATGGCTTCTTCATCTATTGCATTCTATTATCTGGATTGTGGCTTTGCATGATTTGTTAAGTACTAGCATCCGGTAAATTATTTTTATCATCATTAATAGTTTTTTTTTGGCATTATGGTAATACTGTGAGTGCCTCTACAATTGCCAAAAATGGACAAAAAACTAATAAGGCAATGTATTTGTTTTTTAACTATAACATTGTGTTATTATGACACGGTGCTATACTGCTATGTTTTTGGACATGGTGTTTGTTTGACATAAAGATCCAACATAATTATTAATGCTCGTGCTTTTCAGTTTCCGCATGTAACATGTAATTTTCCTTAAGGTCTGAGGACCGAAACTAGGACATTCTTCATCTGTTTCCCCTTTCGTTTGGATGTTTGAATTCTGGTGTAAGTATGCTTATATGAGACATGAACTCTTTAAAATGCATCAAGTACCTATGTCAGATATTTAAGGCTTGATAAGATTTGTGTAATGTGTAATAGACTTCAAATATGCCACTAACAATCATATCAATATAACAACTCGATGACATTGTGCATTACACTTTCTAAATATTTGTTAGTGCTTATATAGACACACACACAATTGTTATATAATGTTTTGAGATTTAGTGATCAAATTAATTCTATACTTGGATATGTATTTGCGCACAAAACTTTTACCCAACTCTATGTAACATATGCTACCAAAATTTGATCATCACACAACAATCTACCATCTTCTTATTATATTTTAATTTATTAATTACACGTATAAATTTATTATTAACAAAATGAATAATCTCACCGCAACGCGCGGGTTTATATCTAGTTGTATCTATAAAGCATAGACTACCAATTGCTACCCGGAAAGTAAGGAATAGAACATCACCTGGGAACGGAAGCGGTCAATGTTCCTCAATGTGGTTATTTTTGGATGGGTACCTGTCTATCAAGCATAAAAAAAATATTTATTTTACAGCAAACAACCAGTTCATGTCAAATTTTTACGGTAGTGTCAGAAATAGAAAGAACCTCAATTGCGTATTGCTCTGCAGGTAACCCAAATGCATCCCATCCCATTGGGTGCAAAACATTGAAACCCTGCATCCGCTTGAATCTAGCAAGAATATCTGTGGCAGTATATCCAAGAGGATGACCAACATGTAGGCCAGCTCCACTGCAACAAAAGTCAAATTAACTTAGATGATAAATATACGTAGGCAGAAAATTCAATTATCTTGGAGTCTTAATCAATCTCAATTTATCTACTCAGTTTATTTTTCTTCTTTTTCTAGGGTAAGACATTGAGATGCAGGCGCCAAGAAAGACACTACACTAAACATAGAATTGGCAACAGGTATAGAAGATATAATGATAGAGATAAGAGGCAGAAATGCAGTGTAGGTAGGAACCAAGCAAAGATGGAAAAGATTTCAAAGGAAATTACATATAAAAATTAAATACAAAAGTAAACTGAAAAAACTTTTGAATGCTAACTAAGGGTGTAAACGAACCGAATCGATCCGAGTATTGAGTTGCTCAGATTTGGTTCACAAAATCTATCGAGTATAAAATAAGGTTTGATTGAGGCTCATTTAACTACCGAGTCGAGCACGATTCCGAATCGAGCCCGAGCAGTTTGGACTTTTCCAACGAATATGATCCGAGTATCAATAGAAAATTATAATTTGAGGAGGTTCGAGTAATTTATCGAATTTTAAAATGTGCTCAAATTTGACTCATTTATATTTCGAGTCGAGCTCGAATCGAATTTTTAGTCGAGCGAGTACGAATCGAGCCCGAACTGTTTGCTCATTTTACAGCCTTAATGCTAACCCTCATAGGTTATACTAATATAACCTAGTTATACTGTTATACTAATATAAGGTTATACTATTATAGTAGCGTAGGATAGTGCAAAAAATTACATTCCCATTGATCTGTCTTGCATACTACCATAAATGTTGTAATTTAGTTAACAAACTTGTTCATTAATATCATAAAGACACACAATGGGATACCTACCCCACAAAAATGACTAGTCGCAATCTATTATCATAGAATACTCCAACACCCATTTAAATAAATCTTCTATACAAAACCTAAAGTACCATTAGGTAACACGTGCTGAAGCAACCATTTTGCAGGTAAAACTTTACTCATAATAGTAAAAAAGAAATTCAAAAAAAGGGACAAAAGAGAACAAACACTTTAACACAATTGGTATCTAAGAAGCACAAAAACTTCAAAGATTGTGCCCACGTACATATTGAACACCAATACTTCCAAAACTCTTGAAATTTATGGTCGCAATTTTTCACCGTGTTCATAAATAATATACTACTCCCTCCATCCCTCAAAGAATGGCATATATACAAAAACTATAATTCAAATGAAAATTCTCAGCTAATGGTATAATGTTAAAAAAAAACGCTGTAGTACCCGCACTTGTCTCGTAAATATATGTGGTACACTAGAATTGTATTAAAGCCAAATATGGGGGCAAAATGGAACTTAATTTCTACTCTCCTAAAATTGACATTCTAAATTTGGGAAAATTTCTCTACTCCAATTTGACATTCTTATTTTTCATTAAAATTTTACTTAAGCCATTCTCTTGCGGGCAGTATTTTTATTTATGCCCAACACCTCCCAAAGGCTCATTAAAGTATGTTCAGCAAATTACAAGCCTTTCATGTCAATATATGATTATTCTTAATGTAAAGGAAGAATAGCGGTCAAACAGAAAATGATATATGAATAGGAAAAAGTTTTTTTTATATAAGTAATTGACTAGGGGGACCAAAATTTTGGGAATAGGAATAAATCAATTGTGTATTAATTGTTCCAAAGGCTGACATATATCCACATTTATACCAACTCTTATCAACTTTCCTAACTTTGGATAAGTGTTAAAATTACAAATAAAAATAAATTAAATAATATTAATAGGTATTATATATTGGACTATTATTTCTTAGGCTCTTCGATATGGGCATGGCGTCAAAAGTCTTTTGTATTGATTTAACAAAACCTCCTATCATGTTAACATTAGACTTCACACCCTTCTGAAATTATGTGGCTACACAATACTTCGATTACAATTACAGAGCTTTGTCTTGTCCCAATCACCATTGGGCCCCACACATGCTATCTATGTATATTTTTTATGTACTTATGTTTTGCCTATGGATGTTAGTAGGCTCACAAAGATGGGATAAGATATGTTAAAGCTTCAGTAGACGATTCAATGTCTCTTCATCTTATCTCATTATAAGGACGAGCTTTTCTCAATGTGGTCGAATGATGTGGAGCTTTACAAGGGAATTAAAATATTATTAATTATTTATTTTATATTCTTGTTTTAGAGATAAACTATTATATTAAGTATTCTTGAGTTTTTAATCAGTAGGAACTGTTTCCCTCTTGGAGCTCAACAATGATATAATAGAGAACTTCAAAGATTGAGACTCAAATGAACCATCTAAATGGAGAAAGTCAACATGTTCCACCACAACTGTGTCGGTCTTCCTTTCTGTCTTCAACTTGGCCTTCACTTCTTTATTCTCGTTTGCATAATCAACAAATTCAAGATTTTTCACACTTAGTTTGTGACTTGGTTTCCTTGATTACATTTTCCTCGGTAACTTCAACATATTCATTGATTGATGTTTTGGTTGGTTTTGACACTTGTACTTTCAACTAAATCAATGCTAGTTATCGAAAGACATTCTAAAATCATGCAAAAAGGTTTGGTAGTTTGATAAGTGCAACCTTCTTTGTCCACATCTGAAGCTATAACTTTTGTAAACCATGTAATGATCTTCATCAAACAGATACATACAAGACTTGGTACTCTCACCCGTTCAGTCAAATTATTGAATATATTGATTTGAAAAATAAAATTTGTGTGGTTCTACCCGTTCTCGATGGAGATTAGTTCTCTTTAACCATTCTTTCACATTCCTAATATATTCTCTAGCCTCTTTTAAACCTGTCTTGCATTAGTTATGTGTAGGAAAATGTAGTACTAACTATGCTACCTATATCGTGGTTTGATGCATTACGTGAAACACAATCAGGAACGAAAAACGTCACATTTCGTGGTATAGTGGACGATCGGTAAGTTTCTTCAAATCACTTAATTGGTACAAAATACGCTTATTTGGAACATGGTACGTTGTGAATAACTTAATAAAAATATATAGTTGAGATATAGTTAAAATCAGTTGAGTTGTTTCTAAACATGCCACAACAAAAGCATTTTCAACGAAATTACACCATGACATCACTTATTTGACACCATAAAGCGCTCAGTTGGCTATATTAGCTAGCATTTCTTAGAGTTAAGGTTTCTAATAAAGTGAACTAGATTTACTCATATGATTATTATATTTTATATATTATTATATTTTGTAAGAATCCTAGATATTTTTTAGGATGATTCTAGATAGTCAATCTTAAGCTTTTATTTGATCAAATCTTAGCTATTGGTTGTATGACTCAAGAGCTATATGATAGGATACTCTTCATTTATAAATCATAAAGTGAACTTGTAATCATGCATGTTCAATAATAGGAGTTTTAAGTAAATAGAAAACAAATTTTGATGTTTCGGAAGATATAGTTTCATGTAAGGGTGTAAATGAATCGAATCGAGTCGAGTCGAGCCGAGTATAGAGTTGCTCAGATTTGGTTCACAAAATTTATCGAGTATAAAATAAAGTTTGATTGAGACTCATTTAGCTACTAAGTCGAGCACGATTCCGAATCGAGCCCGAGCAGTTTTAACTTTTTGAACAAATATAATCCGAGTATCAATAGAAAATTATAATTTGAGAAGATTCAAGTAATTTATCGAACTTTAAAATTTGCTCATATTTGACTCAATTATATTTCGTGTCGAGCTCGAATCGAACTTTTAGTCGAGCGAGTACAAATCGAGCCCAAACTGTTTGTTCATTTTACAGCCTTAGTTTCATGTTTTGAAACGTTTGTACCAAAAACATAATTTGTAATTTACTAAATAACCAGCGCCAATTATCTACCCAATTAATCTCACAATAAACGTGTTTGTAGTCAATCAATGTCCACATAGCAATCAAACAATAAACAAATAAGTTAATAAACAAATAAAATAGGAAAGGATGTGTTCTATATTTTGGAATGTTCGTAACAAAAACACAATTAGCTCCCAGACCAGTGCCTAGCTTTTTGAAAAACAAGAGTATTTTAGGGATAGTTTTAATATATATATATATATATATATATATATATATTAGACATGTATATATAAATTTAGGAGATTAGATAAAACTTTTTCAAATGATTTGATAAGAAAAATGAGGAATATATTTGTGAGTTTTGGATATATAAAAATAAAATAAAAAACTTAAATTAGAAAAAGAAATAATTACAAAATAAATAATTTTTCTTTTGTGTTGTTTGCAAGTTATAAAAAAAATTGCACTTATATTAATTTTTTTGTTTTCAATTCTTTTGATAATTTCTTTTCTTATTTGTCTCAGTAAAAAACTCAAAAATAAGAGAAATACTACTAAATTCTTACTTATTATTGTTATTAACAGGAAATTATATATATATATATATATATATATATATTAACTTATCTCAATTAACCAGAACTGTAGAAAAATACTTGTCAAGGCTAGTACTTGGTACTATGTCCTTAAGACAATTATGCCCTCTGTATGGTGCTTAGAGTTGATAATATTTGTCTCCCAGGATACAATGACACCGTATACTTTTAGCAGCACTACTATAAGTATACACTTCGAACCAAAAATAAATGCTCTAACTCTCTCTTTTTATCACTATAAACTGATGGAAAACAGAATACTAAAATGACTAAATATGCTAATTGTTTGTGATTTGAATGAATGAAATGGCTGGCCCCTCCTATCTATTTATAGGAGGGGTTGGTGACCCTTCGGGTGGGCACATCACCCTTGAAAAGGCATGGGGTGCTTTATGAAGAGGTATTATTTGTATCTCTTGGTCAAAACGACGTAGTTTTGACCATTTGCAGAATAGGCGCATCTATTCGGTTTATTAAAACGACGTAGTTTAGGCGTTAGCAGAACCAAAACTACGTAGTTTTAGGCTTAGAAGAAAAGGCGCAACAAAAACGACGTAATTTTGGGCCGTCCGTTCAACTTACAGATACTGCTTCTTCAAAACGACACAGTTTTGATAATACCGCTTCTCAAAATGACACAGTTTTGATAATATAATAAATACAGCTTCTCAAAACGACACAGTTTTGATAATATAATTAAATAAATAAAATTTATATAAATTTTAATTAAAAAATTTAAATAAATTTTGTCTAAAAAATTATATACAGGACCACGACCCACGTGCCTCGTGCCACGAGCCCGAGCCAGGCCGGACGGCGGCGCGCACGGGTTCGAACCTAGCCTTGGCTAAGTCCTCTCCCTTCCACAAAAGTGGGGTGCCCCTTGGGGCCCAAACCAAGAGCACTTTCCTTGTATATAAACATATAAAATATTTAATTTCTAACCTATGTGGGACTTGGTTTTTCCCACATGTATTTATTATCTTTTAAGTGTGACCTTTGAGAGTTAATATCTCATTCATTACTCTATCTATGGATTTGAACTTCCAAATACTTAATTTAATCTACTCATGGAGTAGAACACATTAATGTATGGAATCATTATAGAACACATTAATGTATGGAATCATTAAAATTAATGATACCCACATTAATTTAGGCTCAAATTCCAACAATTATTAAGGGTACATTTAAATATATAAAATTATCCTAAAAAGTCTGTTTTAGGAATGAAATTATGAATGGAGGGAGAATATTTTATTTTATTTATTTATTTCGTTATAATTTTTTTTAATTAATATATTTTTTCATAAATAAAAAAAATATTTATAAAAAATAATTCAGTATACAGTGAAGCTGAATCCTGGAACCGCCACTGGGAACTATTGGTGCGAATTATCTAGTCAAGCGGCGGTCTCTGTTGGTTGTAAGTATATTTTTGACATTTTTATTTTTTATTATTAAAAATTCGTTCAAAATGTAAATGTTTTCATAATTTTGCATCATTTCCTTTAAGCTGAAGAAAAACAAAATTAATTCTTATTTTATGTGACATGGATAATTTACGGGTATATATATAGAGAGAGAGAGAAATGGGGTACCTGGGATACGGAAACATGTCCAGAACATAGAACTTAGGTTTGGATGTATCCATATCATCATCAGGAGTTCGAAAAGTGCGATTTTCCTCCCAATAGCTCTGCCACTTGGGCTCTATTTCATGAAAAGGATAAGCCCTTTTCACCTCCTTTAGATTTTGCTTCTGCCTCCCAACTTCATTTGTATCTGCCCTACTACTACAACTTATACAATTAAAGACTCGGAAATTATGAAAGGTCTTGACGGTGGTGGCGGAGCGACTGAGAAATGAGCGGCGTTGGGCGGAGAAGAGAGAGGAATGGCGGCGAAGTGACGGAGGAGTTTGTGGAAGGAATCGAAGTTGAAGGATAGGAGTTTGCATTTTGGGGGTGGCAGAGGCCAGAGGGAGTGGCGGATGGGAGATTATATTTCTGCATATATAGAGGAGGAGATAATGTAATAATTGCCGCTAAAAAACCACTGGGCCATCTAGTTTTGGGCCAATATAATATAAACCTTCCTTGGGCTAAAACAATAGTTATATTCTGATTATTAATTTTTAGTTTTCATATTTTTTTAGTATTTTATATTGAGGTCAAAGAATGTTTGAAATTGCTTTTAACTTACAAGTTGTTAAACCTATGTTGTAATAACTTTGTTTATGTTTTGGAGTTTTTTATATTTGTTTTTTTTTGCCTATTTTGATTGTTACATGTTTATTCTTTTTACTTTTTGCTATTTTACCTAATTAATATGTTAAAATTTAATTTAAAGATCTGTTTTATTATTACACATCATCACTAATTTGTCATGTATGCATGTCATGTCAATGATTGACTAAGAATTATGATTAAATAATTATTGAACTCGTATAAGATAATTAACTTGAGTAATTAACCCAAATAGATTAATTAGTATTATTAATTAACATAAGGGGGCAATCTTCCCCTTAATAATATGGCTACGACTCATTTGAACATATTTTGCACACATGAAACTCACAGGGCTTATCCAAAAGTCCATTTTGTTGTTAAACTTTTTGACATAATTGATTTTAGGGTCCTTTTTTAGCAATATTATAAGTTTAAGTGTGAGTTTTAATAATAATATAAGTTTAAGAGTGAGTTTCGCTAAAAATAGTTTAAAGAATAAATTTGTAAAAAGCATACAAATTGGCGCCTTAATTTTACATTTCAGTCCATCAAACTCAAAATGAATAGGAAATGAGTGTATTTTAACCCATCAAGGTTATTATATTAAGTTTCAGGTCTTAGTTTTAGTTTTTCGATAACACCTAAGTCCCACATCGAAAGATATAAAAAAAATTTGTTTATATATAAATAATTAAGTTACTACCAATAAAACATTCAAGTTATGACCTTTTGGATAAGCCCGTAGTGGGTTAAAATGACCAAAGAAAATACTATTGGATCACTAATTTAAGCCCTTATTTAGATGGATAACAACTTAAATTTTTAGATAAGTTCGGAACTTAACATAGTATCAAAACTCGAGATGTTTAAGTTCTTGAACTCAAATCTTCTCATTGCATGTTGTCCTTTATGTTAATTCTTAGTGTAAATGCATTTTATGTGTTGTCATGTATGCAAGTTGGGGGAAATATTAGCATGATATATAACTAATTTTATTTTTTTTTTTGAGCTGATAACTTAACTACCGCCAACATTTGGTATTAGGAATTGAGACTCTAATATTAGATTTGTTACATGGTTCTTCATAAACTCACGGGAGAAGATGATGACCAAAACAATGTCTGGTTAGGTTTAAAGTTTAAAATTTTAAGTGCCAATCAAATTTCTTTGAAAACTTTAAATGCAAATTGTACTTCATTGTGTTTTATTTGATGAGACAGTAATAACTGTTCATCATATAACACTTGCTTATGTTTAACTATCTATTGATATAGAATATTTTTTACTTTGCCATTATGCTTCAACAAGGCTGAAAGTATGCTGCTACAGACTACAGTGCTACCTACACAACCACCTAATAAAAGAAATGAAAATCAGCTACAGTTTGCAAAATTATTCATTCTTAAAATAAAAAAAAATCCATGCACATGAGAAATTAATTATAAGGGGGTGTTTTGAACTTTTGATGCAAGGAGTAATATTTAATCAAAACACTGGTTTACAATCTGTAATCCAGATTTACAGTACACCAGTTGTGCAGAAGGAAAGTAGTAGGTAAAAGCAGAGAAGCAATAAGTTAAAAATATTTACTAAATTACACTATTGAATAAGAAATTCAAATTCATAAATTATGCTATAATAAAACTACAAAAATTATCTCTATTTGCAAAACTATCCTTTGGTGTGCCACACATAAAGGCAACGCCATCAGACCATAAAAAATAAATAAAAACAAGGAATGATCAAGACATCTTAGTTTGAATTTGCCGATGGATATGTACCAGGAACTCAACATAGGAGAGGCCGCTTGGAGTCTTGTCTTCCACCATATATGAAAAGAACAGCATTCCTAGGAAACAATCAAAATGATAAATATAAATATATTTGAAAAGAGCATAAAATCCTACAAGCAAATAATTGGTTAACTCTCAAATTCAAAGCAAAATCTTGATACATATGCAAAGGGCTATGTAGCAGATACTGCCTAGACCTTGCCGGATCCGGATCCGGATCCGGATCCATATCTACTACTAATACTACTACTATTTTGTAAAACAAAGGTACGTACATTATAAAATTCTTCGTATATTTTAGTTTAAATGGAATTTAGATGGAGTTACAACCCTGAGGAGGTTACTAGGCTAGAGTTTTTATGTTGACGTAATAATAATAATAATCAATGGAAGCCAAACAATGTCCTTGTGAAATTAAACTAGGAAAAGGAAAATAATAGTGACAATTCAAGTAAGGATTTTGCAACATAAAAGTAGATTTACTCTGTAGCCTAGTAAATATAATAGACTTTTAATAACCATAAACCCGTTATTGACTTATCAGGCTTCTTGGCATTGTCAAAAACTAACATTAGACCACTTCTAGAAATCTCCTGAGGCACATAACACACAATTTAATAAAACTTACAAATATAATACACTAACCTGCTAGCAAATTGTTTTAGAGATCCAGCCTCATTGGATTTTTTGTTTCACTGTTTGAAGGATTTCTCAATATTCTATTTATACCAGCTTATTATGTTAGTAACACTAGATTAAGCTTCACAACAATGTAATCCTCTCATCGATTTAATGATATGTTCAACAATTTGTATGTCCTAGGTCTTGTAAGATCCTCAGGACCAAATATTCTTTCCCTCGCTAACACAAACACAACCATCCTAACCTATTCCTTCTCAAAAGGTCTCTCCAGCCAATCCCTTCTCACTTGAAATAGGAACCTGCACTCCATTAGTAAAATCTCAACCTCCTCAAAAAGCTTCCTATCTCTGTAATCTCTTCGGCAATAAAATCTTCATATCTAATAACCTCACCAGACTCTAGCTCAATCTCTCCTTGATGAAACTCCTACGCTTCCTTCCACTAGCAACCTTATGAACAGTCTTGAATTACATTCTCCATCCTTCACCCACTTAATCCTAGCCTTCTGCCTCAAATTTGTCTCCTTCCTCAAACCCACCTCTTCAAACTCCTTGCAACTGTGCCAGCTTACCTATTAAAATCTCAGATAGCATCATAGATTCTTCAAGCCTATCAATCTCTCCCACGTTCCTCAGGATTTATCACTCACATTCCCAAACATTTGTCCATACCACTCTTTCAATTCAATATTGCAACTTCTTCATAAACACAGTCAGCTGAACCCACACAATCCTCCTTTATCCACCAATTCTTAATCAACTCGAAAAGCCCCAGATAAGAAACACACTATTTTCAAATTCAAAGGGCTTCTAACCCACATTTTAGGGGCCTAGTAAGACTTGAAACAATTGGAAAATGGTCAGAAAATACTCAAGTAAGAACTACCTGAGCCTATTCAGGAAACTCATCCTCACATTTATTATTGAACAAGAAACAATTAGTGTGAGTGCCAACAGAATGCTCACCTAAAGCAGAAAAAGTGAGCATTTTACAGTACAAACGTGCAATATCCCTGAACTTATATCTTATTAAATCATCAAAACAACTTGTACTAGTAGTAAACCTCAAGCATCCAAATTTTTCTAGAAGTCGTCCTAATAACATTGACGTCACCACCCAAACACTGAGGGCTACAAAGACCACAAATATCATAAAGCTAGTTCAGAAAAATCTAAGTTTTCTGAATTGGATCAGGTGTGTCTTCATTGTCCCAAAGTATCTTAAAAATCTTTCACTTCTAAGTTTCACACGTCCCATCATCCTTGAGACGGGTAAAATAAATTTTAAACAACTACAAGTAATTCTAAATGTTCATCACCTCTGAATGGTAAATTGGTAATCTCGTTGCACACCCATAAAGCCTACATATGAGTCATTGGCAACCCTAAAACTATATGCTGACAAATCAGCTAAGAACAGAGAGTATCCAGATGGATTTAAAATAATTGTCTCCAGTCAAGCCTTATTGTAATCTACTCCTAAAGCATGAGTAGAACTAGTGTGAATTTGGATAGTGTGTATCAAGAATACTAATGAAACAGAATGATTAAAATGATCACTTTCACGTACATGAATTGCCCGAAATTGCATGGCATTCAACAAATGTAAGTGTTTCTGTCTACCTGGTTTGACTTGCATTGGCTTGAGTCCTACTTTCTGCTAGTAGAGTACATAAATGGTCTACACACTATTGAGCAATCTAAGGTGCATCTTTTCATGTAAAAGTCTCGTATATACATTAATAAAGTTTGTACAGTTTTTGGTCACGCTGTGAGAGAGAAAGAAGGATATTAAAGACATTAGAAATTTGAGAGAGAGCAGAGATAAGAAGATTGGGGTGATTGGACAATTGAATAAGAGGGGGTAGGGAAGAGAAAGAGCTCAGACTTCTCAAATAATTGTTTCTTTTTTATGCTAGGCCATCCTGTTTTACACGACCGATTCACAAGCTTCATGTTAACCAGGATCACGTTGAACCTTCCTAAAGCTATTCTTACAAAGTAAAGAAACATATTGAACTAGCCTAAAATGATATATGCATATATATTCGTGTGAGTGTGTATACTTCGTACATCTAGCAAGACTGAAACTACTATTACTAATTACAAGAATTCTAAAAGAATTAACTCTGACAAGTCTCATAGTTAAAGCATCAAAATAAAATAAATTGACAAGAATGTCTTAACCTGCTAACAAATCTAATGCCATATAATCTGGTCCAACTCACAACAGTAGGTGTCAAAAATTTTCATTATGAAGGAATCCACTATATCGTAGTATTTCTTGATCCCAAAGAGAGGGAAAGGGGGGGATAAACAGTAAGAACAAGGAAGGATGCCAAAAAATTTAAGGAAGAAGTTTGTAATTCAAGAAAATATGAAGGGCATCGTCTTATTGGCATGCAATAATAGTATAATACATTTTAAAAAATGGAATTTTCAGAAACCTCCAGCACCCTATATGATTTATTTTTCACAGTTTTCCCAATTGCCAGATTTCGAGTTGGTATTAGAAATAATCTAACTGGTTTACTAAATAAAGCTGGAACATGTATAATATGGTAAAGCTTAAGTTGTGTAAAAGGCTGTTCTCATGCACCAACCTGATGAATCTCCTTTCTTGCACAATTTTAGTCTGCAACAGAGAAATAGAGGGAAACATGAAGAAGAAAAGATTAACAAATCCCAAATCAAAGACAAGAAGATTCTTATAAAATGAGCAAGGAAAAATGCAATAAAGATTGTACCGGAGGTAAGAACATCTTTGGCGCCTTATCTCATTGATAACATCATTAAGCTTTTTCGATAACGTATTGTCATATTGCTGCAATACAAACTGACAGACAAGGCAAAGAAGATATACATTAGTATATTAGCAACTAGCCAGGCAGGTAATTAAATGCATTTGCAATTCATTGGGAGCATTTGGCAAAGACAAATGCCAGAATCTTCAATGATAAGTTTCTACCTTTTCATTCTATGAAATTCTACTAGTTTTGATATTTAATGAGGTACATGGACTGGAAAGAATGCTAGCAAAATCAATAGAACCCATCTCTCTCTTCCTCTTCTTTGGGACTGGGTTCCAATTCTAGCATCACTATGGGAACTTTTAGACCCACGAGTCGTGCTCCATAAGTTTTTCCTTTTTTTCAAACTTCTTTTTCTTTGGAGGACTACTCCTTCCTTTCTGGACTCTCTTCTCAGTTTAACAAAATTTCTTCCATTATCCAAAAGCATGGTTCAAAGTATCGGCCGTTACACAAAATATTGGCGTCTTGGTTAGCTGCCAAACCGCAACCTTGACACGAATCGCAAAATTAGGAATTGTTCATGTAAAAAGTAAGTTTTGGTGAAGTTTTGGCAACTCAGCGTAACATAGCGGTTTCAGATCAAATCAAGGAGAAATCTCGGCGTAAAGGGAAAAAATCACGGAGAATTATTCATGTAAAGGTAACTTTGGCGAAATTTTAGCAACTCGGCATAACGTAACGGCTTCTAACCAAAGAAAGGAGAATCATAACGTAAAGGGGAGAAACGCCACCAAAAAATTAATTGAATATACTGAAAACTATAAAAGGGAGATGACAAAACTTTTCTCTTTAAATTAAATATGTAGTAACTAGTCAAGTATAACTTAGAAAAAGTAAAAAAAAAATATTGAACTTAAAAAGTACTTAATTAAGTTAAATTGTACTTAAAACATACTTATATAGCACCTATTTAAGTATAACTAAAAATGTACTTGATATATAATTAGTTAAGCTAAATTGTACCTATATAGCACTTAGTTAAGTACAACTTGAAAAAATTGCACTTAAAATATACTTAGTTAAGCTAAATTGTACTTAAATTATAATTAAATTGTACCTAGTTAAGTATAACGGAAAAAATTGACAAAATTCCACTTAAAATTTACTTAGTTAAGTTAAATTGTACTTAAATTCTACAGAACATGTGTACTCTATAAAATATGTGTACTCAACCATTTGAACTAAGACAATATCAATATCAACTTTATTCAAACGTAAAACTGATCAAACATATTTGCGAGATGTTTGTTTTTATCATTTGAAAAATATTATGTGCACTAGATATTTTTTGAACTGTATTGATTCATCTTGCTATTCTAGTGTTTTTTTGAACTTTATTGATTCATCTTGCTATTCTTATTATTTAGAATTTTTTTCACAACTTTTTACTTTTTTTGAAGCTCCTAAATAGTTAACAGTGCGTATGACCCAAAATCAATACTAAAACCGATACCGAGTCAAAAAATAACCTTCCAAAACATAGGCCGCTATTGCGTCTTTGAACCATGTCCAAAAGCAAAAGTTCTTTTATCAGTTTTAATAAAATTCAGATAAAGTCCAGTTTTAAGTGTCTGTTGACGTAGAGTGCTCAGCTTTTGACATAGCACATGTTGACTGAGTGAGACTAGCATTACACATAACTGAGAAACACTAAAGAAGAAAATGGTAAGACAAAGAACTTGATTGGATACTTCATAAATTTCAAGTCACAAAAACCATCTACTAGCAAAATCTATCCACCAAGCATGAGCCAAAAGCTCAACAGAAGGTACAAATTTGTGTAGCAGTCTGAATTTTAGACATGATGTTCCATGTAACACAGAAAAATAGCAAAAGTAGTGATAATAAAAATAGCAAAACATAACACATAGATACCTGGGTGGGAATTTCATCAACAGAAGAAATGCCTAGAAGCTGCTGCATGATATCAGGATTGGCAGAGTTCCCAATATAAATTAAACAATCCTCGCCACTCTCCAGAAGATAGATTCCATCATCACTCACGTGCTCACTTGAAAGTGGAATGGCAGGCGGAATAAGAGATCCATCCATCTCCTGTCAACCAAGACATATATAGAAATTGAATAATGAGCATATAAATACTAAAATACATCAGAAACAAATAGAATAATTACTTACCTTTGAATCAAGGTCGTGAATAGTGATCATCCTGGGGTACACCAACGGGATTGCCAAAGGAGTAGAGAGAGGGTATACATAATTGATCCAAAACGACCGATTGTCTATACGCCCATCAGTTCGCAGTCCAGTACTTTTAATCAAAGCTGAAAAGCAAAATCATGAAACTCAACTCACATACAGTATCTTCGGAAATAGCAGCTGACATACTCTTTTCAAGAGGTATCTTAAACCTTTGTGTTAAAGAAAATTACAATACACAATAACACCAACATCTGTAAAATGACAGGGACTTCAACCAAGTCCAATACTGTTAACAGATTCATAGATGTTCTATATTATCCCTAATTTCTTAAGGAATACTCCATCCAATTTATAAAACAAAAAAAATTAATTTTTTTTGCAGCCATTGCTGGATATCAAGACATTTCAAACCATATTTATACATTATTTTTTACGTATCTTATGTATAATAGAAAATATAACATACAAACTTTACAAAGATGTTAAAACGATACAGATACATAAAAATATATAATGGATACATATGCCTTTGACAAGTTCTAAAATCCATTGCACAAAGTGCTTAAAAAATATTCTAAAACGGAACAGAGTGAGAATGCCATTCTCCCGTAATCTAAAACTATTAAATAAACTATTACTCCCTCCGTCCAAGTTTACTTGTCCTAATTTTCTTTTTGGTTAGTCCAAATCTATTTGTTCTCTTTCCTTTTTAATACTATTTTTGACCTTATTTTTCTAATATTACCCTCATTTAACTATTAAAAAAAATAATTAAAAACAACATGACATACATTGAAAAAAATAGCACTATTAACTATGACATTGGAAGCACAACCACACTCCTTTTTTCCTCCCCCTCTCTCTCTCCCCCCTCTATTTTATTATTCCAATAAAGAGTTAGGAGATTAATTACAACAAAAGATGATAATAGAGTAGTTAAGACAGGTAATTTGGAGATAAAAAAATATTAATAGGCACACTTTCAAACTAGGACAAATAAAATTGGACGGGGGAGTATTATACTCGTTTTCATTTTTGTCGGCTTCCGTGTGTGATACCAACATACTTGCAAGGGATTAAATTTGACTGGCACATAGTTTAAGGAAGGTAATGTTTGACCAACATTAACGCTTTACTTCCATATTGCACATTGTGATAAAGAGGACTTTGAATCAGAAATATGGTGGAATCCACTTAGTTTTACGTGAAGAGATGTCAACTAATCGAATACTCTGTATATCATTCACATCTTCTGGATTGACCCATAATGGAAACCAAAGCACTAATTTAGTAGAGGGAGGATATCTTGACAGACCGACACAGAATGTGGCTCAATCTTAATTGCTACGCAGAATATTGTTTCCATATGTTTTGGAAATTGATAAGCAATAAAAATAGCAACTGAAGAACTCCTAGAATCATTGTATATTGCTTAGATGATGAATTTTAAGCACAAGAACAATTACACACCAACTCTCTGTCAAACAATATAAATAGACAGGAATAAACTTACTGACTACAAATCAACAAGCTGGCTAACTTGACCACCCACAATATTTTCAGACCCGAACCGGTCATTAAACGGGAATAATTATTGGGTGGATGGGTCATTGGTTGAACTAGCAGTTAAACCGTTATTGTACAGTGATGTCATAATTATGTATTATATATTAAATATACCTGTAATTATTCAAAATTTGATTTAATACTTCCTCCGTTTTAAAATACAAAATGAGTTTTCACTTTTGAAGTTAATTTGAGATATTTTAAAATTTCAAGCTAATATTACTTCACTTAATTTTAGACTTTGTAAAAGTACTACTAGTTATATGATTTATAATTTTCAAAAGTTAAATGAATCACATCAATTTAGAATTCAAAAATATATTAAATTGACTTTAAATAATTTAATCTTTACATTTCAGAACAGATAACATACATACATACATACACACACACACACATAAATAGTATTATATATTAATGTTTCATAAATAAAAATATCCAACACCAACACCATTATTATTATTGTTGTTGATGATGTCATCGTTGTTGTCGTCATCACCTTTCTCCTTGCTCTTTCTTATTTTAGATTCATAAATTTCAGTCCAAATAAGATAGCTTGATAAAATTTTATTAAAAAAGAAAAAGAAAAAGGTAGACTCAAAATCACATAGACGAGTACTTTATATCAATGTTTCAACACCCGGACTCTGGTCGTACCAATTAAACTGCGAACCGGTCAGCAAATTGGTCCGGTCAGCCCCACTAAACCAGAAGTGCCAAGAAACCATTAAGAACCGTTAATCCGATGGTTAGACTGCCTGAACCGGAGAACCAGTTACTGGTTGGCCATTTTACTTAGTTTTCAACTATACCAAGAAAAATAAATTCATGAGAAAAACTACTTTTGAATTCAGCGATCATGTGTGTGACAGTTAGTACTTTGCTTTGCTTGATTTATTTGCAGATGTGAGAAAAATTATAGATTTTAAGGGAGGAGCAACTTTCCGATCATCACGACTATGGGAGGAGACATCGGACTTGAGAAAGTGAGCCTGGAAAGTGAAAAGATGAGAGAAATTTTAATGAATGTGAGGAGTAATTAGAAAGATTTTGGACGAGTAAATAGTGGGCTACATTTACGCACCAACTCACAAGTTTCTGTGTGCTTCGTCTTTTTCTAGTCTAGTGTAGTCCTATTTTCAACTAATATTGTATTGACAATTGGACTATAATAGTCCTATTTGCTATGAATACAGATTTTAAAAGTTTTAAATTCATGAGTAAATAATTGCACTATTATTATCACTTATACATTAAATTTACTTTGTAAAACTAATACATATCAAATAAACTTATAATACTTATTAATAAATTTAATTATTAAATACATACTTATTATGCTCTCTCCATTTCAAAATATAAAAATGCAATTGGTATTATATTTTGAAATAAAGGAGTACATAATAATTATTTAATACAATTTATAATATTTATTTATTCGTGCACTATATAATTATGATGTCACTGGTTCAATAACGGTTCCGCCCATTAACTATTTCTGTTTGATGACCACTCCGGTTTGAAAACATTGCTATAAATTATCCAATGGATGTGTTTCCTAGCCAGTCACCACTCATTTACTCCTAAAGATAAGGATTAAATTTTAAAAGGGCTAGACCTCACGTGGGACTCATCTCTATCCTTCTGACTTCTCTTCTCCAATTATTTCTCATCCCAGTCTATTTGTCTCACAAAGAATATCACGTTTGGGGATTTCAAGCAAATTAAGAAAGTCAAATTTTACTACTGTACAATATCAATTTTCTAATAATACCCTCAGGATAACAGACATATATACTTTGAGCTGCACTAAGAAACATACCAAGTGTGTATAGAGGTAACAGTTTAAGAGCCTCTGGAAGAATAAGTTGTCCAGCTGATGACACTGTAGCACAAAACTTGCGGTACGAATGCAGAATGCTTATGCAAAGGGTTGTCACTTGCTCCCTTATTTGCAACAGTGGACTGGAAGGAATTTCATTTGCCGCTACAAAGAGGAAAAAGAGAATAGTAATAATTTGTATCCTTCTGATGAAAAAATATAACAGTGTGCAATTTAAGGCTTATGGAAGACTATTAGCTGAGTAAAACAGCCATGATAACAAGGGGGGTAAAAGGAAAAAGAAGAAAACAATCATGAATGTGTCCTGAGGAATTGGCTTATGTTTAATATTACAGATGTAAATGAGGAAATACTATCGATTTAGTCCAAAATGGAGGAACCGAGTTCATTAAAAAGCAAGAGAAGTTAACTAACACAGAACCAACTACCTTGCTTCAAGAAACAGGCAAACTGGGTATCTAAGTCTGCTGAACGGAACAAATTACTCAGCATGGTGGTGCATGGCAGAGACAAGGTAGAAACTCGTATTCTTCTTTGGCCATACACGGTAGTGTAGAGAAGAGCGCACTGCACAACCCAAAATGGATTTAAAGGCTGAAAGTAGCTATTTTCTTAGACTTATTTGAAAATATCATAAACAAAATAGAGTGCCAAAGGACAAATAACCTGAAAGACACATTCGGCACCATCCTGCAATTTTTCATCATGTTTTAGTGTTACCATTATTGTTTTATCACAGTCGATCTGCACAAGGGAAGGCTGAATCAGAATTGAAACAAGATCATACCACGAAATTACAAAAAATTCTTATAGACCCTAAATCATGCATATAAATCCACCAGGACTAAAAAGGAAACATGTATTAGAAGACAGCGGACAAAATAAATCTATAAGTAAAGCTTGTTCTAGACTAACAAAAAATTAAAGTTATGTGCACCTTCTGATGGTTTATTAATTTGAGCAATCATATCAACTGAACAAAACAAATTATTTTGTAGAAATCATGTGTACTCTAGATTAAATTATATAATATAAAAATTTCCTAATTATGGTCCACCAAATGCTACACAACCAACATTGCTCACAGTTAACAATTTCATGATTTAAATGAAGAAAACACATGAGCACATTAGTGTGTTTCCACTTTGTTATGGCAAACTAAGAGATAAAAAAAAGTGAAACATTAAAGACATGGAGGTGCATAAATAAGCTTAAATTGGACATAGAGATAGAGAGAAAACCGCTGGTAGGTCCACATCTGTCGGAATACGTTTACAAAAGTTTCCAGAATATTCTTGAACTTGAAGGCCCTACAAGAGGAAGGAATATTTTTATAAGTCATGCAATCATTTTCTTCCCATTAGCATTCATAAAACGATGACGTTAACATATATAACCCGAAAATGAGGTTGTCTTTTTTTTTTGCCAGAGAGGGGTGGGGGACAAATCAGTGTGAAATTCACCTGGCTGGATCTAACTCGCATAACTGCCTCAAAACCTTGGGGCCTTGTGATGTTCCATCGAAGATCGTTGTAAAGCTTAGCAGAGTCAGAAACAGCAGAGAAAGGGTAATAATAATACACCTGGAAGAAAGCGTAAAATTTATGGTCCAAGCCTCGAAAAATTACTTATTGAAGGAAACCAGTAAGTAAAAGAGAACAACCATAAGTAATGGCTAGAAGCAAAGAAAAGAACAGTAGGAAAAATACCATATATACATACTTCTTTTGATAAGTCAAATATGAAACATATATACAAGATGTGGAGATATATTTTCATTAATTCATTGTCGAATAATAAGATACTAACTGGGGATACATACATACCAAGTATTTCAATTTCCTTTAAACCAACTAGTATACTTTCTATGTTACATCGAGAACTTGGCAATCAGTTTATCAAATTACATAACCTTTATCTTAGTAGGCACAAATAGAAGACAAAAGTCAGTTAACAGTAAGCAGATTACAAGTATCACAAAAACATTCGACCAGTTGATTAACTGTAAACTCTTCGGCAAAAACATGAAGGCAGCAAATAGCAAAAAACAAAAGAAACTAATGCCCAGTTACCCAAAAACAAAATGGGTTTTAAGACGTCTTCAATGTCAAAAGAAGAAATAGAAACAAAGAAAACAGTGCCATAAAAGAAATAACTAGCAAATACTATGCCTTTATAACGAGCATAACCATATTTACAATGGAACACTATATACTGCTTAATCAAAATTCCTCCCAACTGCTCAGCATACATCATCCCCAATTTGGCTGTTCTGCTTTCCACAGCATAGACATAGACATTAAATATAAAGTCTTCTCTACAACATGAGAACTTGAGTTCCAAACGTCTACTAGTTGACCTTACTTAGACTACTAAAAATGCAGGAATATGCTTTGCATAAAGGAACTCGTTGACAACTAGGAACAAGTAACCCACTTTAATAGCTACAACCTAGGCGTCCAGGAGCTGCTAAGGCGTGCGCCATAGCAGCTCAGCGGCTCAAGGCGACGCCGTGGGACGCCTTAGCAGCTCTGGCCCAATTTAAATGTTTACCTCATCTACCCTCTGAACCATTGACCCATAAACATAATACCCATGAGCCATCAATTAAAAAAAAAGGAAAAAGGGAGAAAGGCAAAAAACCCTTATGTTTTGAGTTTAATGTATATGAAATTTTATTGTCAATATACTTGTTAAGTAATATAAATAATATATAAATTACACATTGTAAACGACTTGTACGCCATGACGGTCGCCTTGTCGCCTAGGCGTCCAGGCAGTCGGCTACCGCCATAACTCGTCGTGGCGCCGTGACAATTATGGCTACAATAAGTTTAATATTAATCAAATCAGAGAAAGTAGTTAGGTATGCTATCTTCAATCTGAGCAGTATCAACCTATAACTCTTCCCCTTACTAATAAGACTTCCACCCACCTCTCTCAAGAATAACTACAATTACTAACTTTTTGAAAATTCGAAATAAATTTTGAAAAAAAAAATACAGGAAGTAATGAAAAGAAAGTGAACACACATTGTGCGTGCCACAGTTACCAGCTAAAAGAAAATAACAAGGAAATCATTCGGTCAAAATCTTTAATATTTGTCATAATAACATACGTCATAAATTAATCATCTGGTTTTCAATTTTTCATCATCAAGAAGAAATCTTGTTAAGAAATAAGCAAGCTTAAAGATTTTAATCATGATTGTAAATATTACAATTAGAAGGGAAATTACTACTGCTACATCTAGTAAGTAAAGCTGCTTCGTAGCAGGTTCACTGTTCTGTAATCTGTACATAAGAAACTTCCAACCTTTTACAGAAGCTTGACTCATTTAGAATCACAGTTAACTCAATAAGTATACACATTAGACGACCAGATGGAACAAATAATGTTTTTCAAAACAATTCTTAAGACAGATGCATGAAGACAATCAATTTCACAACACTCAACCAAAGCACTATGCTGTAAGCCTATAACATAAACTATCACCATACCTGCCCTCCCGTAGTCCTCGGAATGACAGAGACAGAAGCAATGTCTATATATGTTTGGGTAGTTATGAATACATCAACGCAGACCTGGAATGTCGAGGAAAAAGATAACTAAACATGAAGAATTGTAACATGATCACATATCTCAACCAACAGGCCTACAAGAATAAGAATAAAATCTATCCATGTAAGGACACAATTAATGTCACCTGATACTCAGCGAATTCAATAGCCATCGTCTTTAATGTTTTGTCTGCCGGTTCGAGCAACTTATGAGCCTCCTAAATTCGAAAATCAATACTCACATAAGAAAATATTGATGCATTGTTAGTTTGTCACACATCAAACTACTTGGTGTATATGCTTTACCATGAAAGGTTTAGAAGCACAAACTAATGAACAATAAACCCCATGGACGACTACCTAAGCCTAACCCATGCTGCACTTCAATGGCTTTGGACTTTTCCAAACAAACCCAACATTAAAAACAAAAATTTACTGTTTCAAAAAACAAGATGCATGCAATTTCCAAAGCTTGATAGTCCAGCAACAAAGCAAACATGTCTCAGAAGTTCATACCTTCTCTGCTCCAGAGATATTAGTTCTACCTTCAGCCTCTCTAGCAGAAAGGGCTCCAATGCCAACAGATGGCAAGACTGCAAGGAAAAAATACAATAATAAGAACACCAAGATCCATAAATCTTGCAATAACTTTCCCAATTGGTAACTTTCCAAGTATCAAAGGCATATCAGAATGTTTCGTCAAATCAATATTTAAGAAACTGACTGCAGTACAGGTGCATGCCTTGATGGCAGACGAATTTTAAGAGAATAAGAAGAAAATGATCACAAGACAATAGCAAAACTTTCAAGCACAATAAAGTAATAACATTTTTTGGATAAAAGAAGATTGTATTGGTTAAAAGAGAAGAAAATGCAATGCATGACGAGGACAAGGAGTCCTCCAAAAAGAAAACAAAAGAAATCAAAGAAAAGGAGAGCCAAAATGTCAGACAAGGCTAGTATAAACTGAGGGGCAGTTTGGTAATAGTACTTATAGTAGTAACTTTTCTTGTTTTCTGCTCTTAAGCAGATCCATGTGATCCTTTTTTATATTGAGCTAAGCAAATGTAGAGAGTAGAGAAATATATTATGAAATGTAATGCAATATAAGTCTCTTTTGTCTTCTTCCCCAATTCTAACTTTAATCTAAAACTACCCCTTTAATCCCCTGTTTTCTGGTTCTAGCTTGCAAACCCAGTCAAGCTTCAATGGAGACTTGACACAAAAATCAGAACATTAATTTAGCATCATCCACTAATCTCAATTAAGATTGAACAAAGAAATTCCTCCAAAAGCTCCCATTGCATGAGCCCAAAGAGAATCAAAGAAAAACACTATCCCACAGCAGATTAATTTTCATTGTTTAATCATAAAAATTTCTAGCATTCATCTTGATCAAAATTCCCCACAAAATGGCAAAGCAAGCACATCTCCAAAGAATCCTCCTAACCCTCGTATGGACAAAACCCTAAATCTGCATGATAAAAGGCCTTCAATAGAAGAGGGATGTATCCAACTTTCAGCCATCACGCTAGAAAAACAAGACCACAGCAGCGAAGCCATTGAACAATGAAGAAATAAATGAGAATAAGACTCACTATCCTATACACATAAAACACACATCTGTGAATAAAGATTTGTATCCACAGATTTGTAAGGCCTATGTCTCTGATCCATGGCGTTAGTGTTAAGCCGATTAAGTGTTAAGGACCACATAAAAGCCTTATTATTCGAGGGAGCCTTTGCTTTCCAAATATAAGAGGCTCGAGAAAAATGACAACTTGGACGATAACCTAACAAGTAAGTGAATAAAGAATGACAAGAGAAGACTCCCAAAGGATCAAAACACCAAACAAACCAATCCAAGGACTTGGAAAAATAAGTAAAAAATAGATAGAATTTAATGAGCTTACCTGACTGAAATACCATAAGTTTGCCTCCAGTACTCTTCATTGCCAAGAAAGCAGCCTAAGAAAAATAACAAAATGCATGTCAACT
Source organism: Panax quinquefolius (assembly GCA_020205615.1). Classification (NCBI taxonomy): domain Eukaryota; kingdom Viridiplantae; phylum Streptophyta; class Magnoliopsida; order Apiales; family Araliaceae; genus Panax; species Panax quinquefolius. Next base: position 87,228,647 of record CM035173.1, read on the forward strand.
TCATATAAGCATATGACTGTGATGATGCCCTACAATTTTACAGTTTGTCTTTATGCTGACACCCATAGCTACATACAAGGCAGCTACTGCGACAAGAACATGCAGAGTTTAGCATTCACACTGAGGAATCATGGCAAGTAGGAATAAAACTACAGTTAATTAAAATATCACAAAATAAAAAAGGAACATGCACCAGCCAATGAGGGTCAGGTTGTATGAACGAAAGCTGCCTATCCTACTCACATTTAAGCCTATGTTTAGGGTTTCTGGAATGTCTTTTAGCTCCAAAGAAGACAAAATACGAATTTACAGGTAAAGGTCGATAATTCACTAGGGAAGATATGAAGCAAGATTATCCTGCATAAGATGTACTAGAAGTCTAGAATAGAAGCTTTTGCCTACACAATGCACGTGAATTACTTTCTTAGTTATTCTATGGGTAGATTTTATGTACATAATCAGCAAGTATAAAATGGCATACCTTGATTGCTGCACCGAATGCTGAATCAGCAGTTCTATTATTTTGAAACATGGTGGGGATGTTTTCCAGCAAAAGATCCAGATGTTGTCGGCACTGAAACCTCAAATAACCAACCAGTTTCACTTATAAAAAACACTTGAAAAATTACCAACAGAAGAAAACAAAAATCAAATCATTAGCAAATCTTGTTTTTAACACTTTACAGCATATCTATACCTACCGAAAAATTAATAACTGAAAGGTAGAAATTTTACAGAGCTAACCTCAGAAAGTTGAACAATAACATCACTTTGGAGAGGAGTGTAAACATCTTGTATATCAGGAACAATAAGCATCAGTGGCTGCAAACAGCAGATCAAATGTTAGAAATGAGCATAAATTTCAAAATCATCTGTTTCAAATTGTTTTGCAACAACTTCTGCTTTTATTTCTGCCTTTTTGATATAAATATGGATGTGCTGTTGGATTAGAATAACAGTAACAACATCCTACTTAATGTTTTCACATGGGTAACATGATCAAACAGAACATTATTGGGTGAATTTTTGAGCAAAAACGGGTTGTAAAAGAAAAGCTAGATATTACAAATGTTTCATGTCAGAAAGGTAAATATAATGTTACTCGTGTAAACAAATATGTAGAATATTTGTCTAGAAGCGAGCTATCTTTATTTCTTTTTTCTTCTTTTTGATAAGTTCTCCACAAAGAGCTACCTATTTTCTATTTTACATATATATATATATATATATATATATATATATATATATATATATATATATATGTATGTATGTATATATATTAAATTGAAAAATATAAAAAAAGAGGACCATCTAATTTCTAAACAGGGAAAACAGGGCATTGGAAAAATGAGGAAAAATATTACGACAACTGTATAAACCTGCTGTAATGCGCGTTTCAGATTGTAAAAATGAATAGTTGAGTCAAAAGTAGCAATTCCCACCATTGTCCAAGGACCCTCCTGCAGGAAAAATTAAAGGATTTTCATCTTCTACATGAAATAAGAGTACATTAGTACAGAAACAAAATAATGTCTAATGAAACATGCATTACCATGATCACAACCTTTATTTAGAAATATTTTAGAACCATTCCCAACACTTGCCAACATATAACCAATGTTTTGAAAACTTGATGCGGTTGAAGAGCAAGCGTGTCAGTTTATGGAAAGATTTGATAAATTTGATCCAGTTTATGAAAAGATTTGATAGATTATGGAAAGATTTGATCTAGTGGTAATTTGGTAATTTCTGCCAAGTTTGGAATGTCGGATTTTGGCGTTTTCGGAGTCTAATTTCATTTGAAACGGGTCAACGATCAAAAGTCACCAGCACTTCGCTCGTGAACTGCAGGGTTTTTTGGTCAAATTCCATCGTTTAGGCCTTCAAAATTACATTTTATTGTTTTCGGGTTATTTTTATAATTTTCCTTATTAGTTTTCCTTTTCCGTTTTGGATTTCGCTTTTAGGGTTTTGTTATTTAAACGTTTGTTATGATGGGAAGCAGCAGTTTTGATGAATAATAGATTTTTCTTATTTTCCAAAATTCTCTGAATTAGAATTTTGTTGCTATTTCCTAGTATTCGTAGAATCAAAGGTTGTAGAAGGTTATCGTTTGACAATCGTGCGCGATTCAACAATTGATAACAGTTTTCGTTGTACTTCCGCTACGTCAAAACTAGATGGTTTATTAGACAGAAAATGGGAAACAGGTTAGTGGTTTAACCGCCTGGTCAACTGTAATATCATAATCCCGTCAAATATCTATCAACTAATAAATAATATTACATACGTAATTTTTTTTAAAGTGTTCCATATCTTTAGCAATTAATGATTAATTAATGTAGGGTAAATCCTTATACAAAGACGTAATACTAGTAAAAAGAAACGTACAACACGTGTTGATGTACTATACTACTTTGTAAGCCAACTAACACATGTTGATGTACTATACTACTTTGTAAGAAACTAATGAATACATAACTACATAAGTATATAACCCTATTAACCCTATTGTGTGCAGTCCCTTATTGCTCGTGAGAGAGAGAGAATACTAAGAAGTCAGAACCACCAATATACAGCAGCATTGCCAATCGGCCCAATCCCAACAGAGAGAAAGGAGACAGTTGCAATCGCCAAAGAGGAGGGAGAGAGAGAGAGAAACTGCTGTGTTCCAGATCCTCTAGGGGTCAAACTCAAATGTTTTTAAATTTTCTGGCCAGGCAAACTGACCCATATATGTTACACATGTATCGGGCAAAATCATAGTATCATTCGACACATGATTTGAATACGATACACGTCATTCTCAAAGAATGTTTGTCTCACCGAAGTATCGCAAAAGTTAGAAGCATCTGTGAAGGCTACTAATAAATCGTCTTCAATCCATTGTGAGTCCTATATAGGGGAGTGCGAAGTAAAAGAGGGGCGCATGCACAAGGATCGGACACTAATTACACAATGCCCATTACCCAATTGCACAAAAGAGGAAAACGGAGCAATCAGAGGCCTCACCCCCATGAGGGACCAGCCACTAGGGGGCCTCATCCTCCATAAGGACAGCAACTAGGGCGTCCAATCTCCATGAGGGGGCTGGCCAATACACTTCTTTTTGAGGTCCTACATATGCCATATACCTCCAAAGCTGCAGCGGTTAAGGAACTCTCTAAAGAACAGTGATTTGAGACTAGATTATTAGGGGTGTTCATCGTAATTTACCGTACCGAATCGGTTACCGTTTTTACTCAAAAATGGGCACCAATACCGGTACCAGTACCGAATTACCAGTATTCCGGACTGCTTAGGACCGGTTTGGTGTACTGATTAGTCATTTTATCCTCGAATGCCACTAGCTTCTCAATCCTCTCTATCACCTTCAATACTCTTGAATATTTCAATCTATTATCATCTCCCAAGTCAGTCCTGTTTTTGTCAGCGGCTGGAGCTATTCTTTATTCCATAATTCTTGCTAATGCCCTCATTATTTGCAACTTAGCCCTGGTTTTATCGGGTATGGAAAAAAGTGGAGGGTATATTTCAATCCTCAAGGCCTGTGTTATGATCAGAGGAAGAAATTCAACAGCTATATCATTAGCCCTGCCTCTTAATATGGTTTCAGTACCGCGTTATGGGAGCTTACTCTCATACTGGATTTCCCACTTCTTCCATGGCCTTAGAGTGGATGTTCATTGCATATTTATACTCCATTGTTCTTGATACAATAATCAGTTGTGTGTTCTTTAAAAGCTGTAAAACAGATTTTCGGGTTGAAGATGATCAGGAGAGCAGATACTATTATCAGATTGTAATCTCAAAAGAATTGAAGATGGAATAAAAGCAGATAAGTGAAGCAACAAAACCCAGACTTTACAGTTTTCATAATTCAACCGGTACAATCGGTTCGGTATGTACCGAACCACCAAAATAGCAGAAAGGCAGAACCCGGTACCGAATTACCGGTTTCTTGTACCGATGCCAAACCGGCTTCGTTTTGTTCGGGGTTAGCCCAAAAATTGAAAAAACAGAAAAAAAAATGCCCATAGAAGGAAGATTCAACAATGAAGGTCACTATCCTGAGTCGCATAGGAATCAGGATGGTGCATATATATGGGTTTTGGACTGTGAGCAGGAAACTGCGGATAGCCAGGCTTCCTTAGAGGAGACATACATATATATATGCATATATATATATATAGAACGTGTAAATACCTAGGGCATAATTGCCCAATATATAGGCATATGTCTGGCATGTGAACTTAAAGGATTTTTTAAGCCTATAGAAAACCCCTATCACAATCATTTGGGGATTCCAAGCTCAGTCCATCCATTCTCTCCCAAGGCTCATAAGAGTTCTGCATCTCTCAATCCTAGGAAACATGCCCTAATTTCTCCCCTTTCATAATCATCAAATGCTAATTAATCCCTATTGATTCTTAACCCTCCAGCAACAAACCCTAAAATAATTTGGTGGATGAAGATTTCTTTGCTTACACATTGCAACCAAGAATCGAGCAGGATTCAAAAAGGCAACAATTTACAGAACCAGTCTTCCCTTATAAAACTATGTAGGAACAATGCTAAGAACGTAATCTGAATTCTGGAGCTTTTTTAAACAGTAAGCCAGTATATCAAAGCGACTGAAAGCTCTAATCAGAATTCCAAATTTGCAGTTCAATCAAGTAGGATTCCTCTTTCCCTCTAGAAGCTTATTAGAAAATATATACATTGCCATCTATGGTCCTACATAAATCTTAATGACACGAACTCAAAATCATCCAAATATGAAGGCAATTCATTATGGAGACTAAGTTTATGTAGTGCTTTAGAAAATCACATTGTCAGACAAGTACTTTAATGAACATGCATAATCTGGTGTCTCTACATTCTGAAAAAGACATAAACTTACAGGAAGATCAGCAACAACTTGGTTGATCGCACTACAAGCTGCCGCAGTTGCACCAGTCTGTATGGCGTTCATGGACACATCAACGAGGAAGAAAAATACAGCTGGCATTGGATCACGCACCTGGAAATAAAGAAAGTAATGATAATAAAGTATACTCTTCCAGTACTGCAACAAATCCTAGTTTGATTTCAATCGGTATCCTCTACGCTGGTCTTAGAATAAATTCATACGGAAATTTGTTATTTATCAACTCCAACTACTGTCCATTCATAGTTAAAGAAGGTTCAATACATAAAAAAGACATTGGTACATGCCAAAAAATAGGATCATAACCATGTATTCTTTGGTAGCAACAAATTCAACTGTTCCTCTACATAGTTCAGGCCTTTCATCAGCATCTCTACGCCTCCCATCTGGGCCTAAATTGCAGTGATATTCACGAGGGGTATCATCTGTAAATCCTGCAAAAATGCAATTCCTAACCAAGTTACAACAGTAATAGCTGCTTACTATATTCTAAAAGAGCTTAAGACAGAAAACCCATTACATTTATTGGCAGTAAAAAATTGGGGTGTAGATATGCTGCTTGATATGCTAGCCAGGAAGCATTGGGCCCCAATACATTGCACAAATGCAATTTAAACAAAAAGCATATACTAAAAATCAATGTTCTAAAAGGCGCTAGGTGGGAGGCGGGCGGCCGGAGGGGGCCTAGACAGGATTTTTTATTCTAAGTCAATTTTAATATTTTATCTTATATTTATCCAAACAAAATAATAATATAAAGCAAAACAACCTATAATAAAATAAAGATAATAAAGGCTTTTACTTAAAGTTCAAACACATATCCATATTGTTAATATCAAAGTTCAAACACAAACATACAATTGTTCAAAGTTCAAACATATTTTAACGTATTAGTTTTATTCATAAACAAGATTGCTATTAAATAATAAAATTTAAAATTTCAAGAATTTAATTCAATATTAAAACTTAAGAAACTAAACATAAATTTAAGAATTATATTGAATTAAACTAAATATTACAAATGTATCATCATTTATATAATTTAAAGTTAGTACGAGTTCAAAAAATTACAACTATAATAAAATTATTCATTTTGACTTGATATTGTTCACTTCTTGTTGTGATTTGATATGCTACAATCTGTATTATGATTTAAAAAATAAATATATCAAGATCTGGTTTGGGTAGTTATTAAAAAAAAAAAAAAAAAATCTCCGCCTAGACCCCGCCTAATTTCCTAAAGAGATTTTTTTGCCGCCTTGGGCCTAGGTGAGGTGTCAGGGGGCCTAACACCCAAGGGGGTTCTAGCACCTAGGCGGGGCGCCAAGGGGGCCTAGGCGGGGATTTTTAGAACATTGCTAAAAATGTTGTTAACTACAACGTCATAATCCAAACACCAAGGACAGAAAAAGATGAGAACATTAATAGAGGAAACAACTGTGGCATACATGATCTATCAAAAAGCTACAAACAAAGGGAGAGGATTCCAATCTTCTGCAAGATAAAGCTAAAGCAAACCGAATCTAAACCTTCCAAAACACTTGATAGTGTTGGGAACCAAAGGAATAAGCGACGACTAAACTTGTCCAATTTCTGCTGAAAGTGCAAATTGACAGCTCACCTTGATTGTCGTCGCTAAGTCATGCGACTTGAGCAGTTAGTCGTCGCCTAGTCAGTTCAAGTCGACAATTTTCCCGACTTAATATCTAGTCGGACGACTTGGGAACAAACTCAAATTTTAATTTGCCCCACCCAATTAAAGATCCAATCAAATATACTCAAACAAGTATGAGATCAAAGGTTTACTTCAGCTAAGAAAAGGAACTTGCACAATCTAAACATCGGCAGCGAAAAAAATTGGCAAATAGCTTAATTATGTTATTGTGCTATGTTAAATGGCGGATAGTTCGGGAGCCAAAAGTTATAATATGAGAAAGGATCCTAATTGGGGTTTGATTTTATTATCAATTATATTTGATAATTTTGAATGTGAAATTGTAATTCTTGTGTGTTAATTATAATTTGAAAATTTAAATTTAAATAATTATACATATATATAATGAGTATTCTAAATTATTTATTGCTTTACCGGCGACTAGTCGGACGACTAGTCTGGTCGCTTAGGCCATCAGCCACTGACTCGCTTTGACTTAACGACTTGACAACTATGATGCTTGTTAACCCAACCAAACTAAGATGCTAAAATATCAACTACTAATGTATCATAATTTTGTGATGAAGTATTAGGTAGACCACAAAACAGAAATACTCACCACATAAGTTACAAATGAACCGTCTGCCCTGATCAATGAACTTCATAAAAGGATTTATGTAGCCTTTGCAACGAGAACATCGAACCGGACCACTTTCACCAAAATCCACGACCTAGAAAACAAGGTAATATTAGTTATGTAAGCAGTAGATTGCATTCACTAAATTATTTTGCTTTATATATGATGCATTCACTAAATCATTTGATGCTTTACATAACCGTAAGCTATGGCAATCTCTTATATAATTACCCTATATTGAGGCAGAAGTGTTAAACAATACACAAAGATATTACTTTTAAAGAGAAGGGAACTCCTATAACACAAATCATGACTTCAGAATGTACAGACATGAATAAGAATTTAAATAAATCAGCGATCATTTTATTATCATGCCAGCAGGTCTCAGATATATCTTTGAAAAGGGCAAAAAAAAGCAGAGAAAGCTTACTGAAATTAACACCCTAACAATTTTTAATCGATATATGGTATTGTCCAACGTCTGAAAACTCAAATCTTGAAAGCACGTACACTTCTTAAAATGGTTATGCGTGTGGCAAAAACACATACGGTATCCCAGTACTTGACAAAATTCTCAGACATTTATCTGGCATTTCATCGCCTTGTTCATAATATATAAATCTTCATTTAAACACATGTCCAACACTTTTGACAATCAAAAACACATGACAACAGACATTGAGAAATTACTTTCTTGAGCATTAAGTTACTAAAACCAATCATTACAAAGCACCCACCATTTATCTCTCACGGAAGTTTACTTTTTTCTGTACGGGACTTATAAAATTTCGAACAAAGGGGGAGAAATCTGAAGAGCATCAACTCCTCCCTCACTCAATTCACAAAAACAAATGAAACAATTCCACAATTTCCCATGTAACCAAAACGCCTCTCTTCTTTCTTCTTGCTTAATTGTCACCAAGATGTAGAATATTGTCCGCATACAGCTTTCAATCGCCAGATCTTAGCTTCGAATCAAAGATCACTGATACCCTCATTATATAATTTCTCACATCAAATAAATGACAATTTCCACGACAGAAAAAGGATATTGCAGCTTATTTAAGGCATTTGTAGAAAGGTGTAGTCAGTAGTGCTGGCATGACTGAGGCCAGAATGTTGATTGTTGACAACTGGATATTAATGGGTGTCAACATATATATAATACATAATTTACTGGTCATAGAACATGCTTAATTTACCATGGATTTCAGTTCCAGGATAAGTTGCTACAGATATTTCATAACACTGTTTAGTTTTAATAGAACCAACCTAAAAAAAACTTAAACTACACAAACCGTTTAGATTTTAATGTAGAACTAAATATGCAATATACGGGTGGAATCAATGCCTTACTTGAATGGGCTCCTCAGACTGATGAGGAAGAGCCAAGGGCTGGACCAACAAAGCCAACTGCATCCCAGATGTTCCCAGAAGATCATTAGTGCAAGGAATCTGTTAAGATAGCAAAAATTATCAGATGTTTAAACAAGTAACCATAAATATGTTGGAAGTACTAATCATAAAGTTTGTGGCACGCTATAAATTGCCAGAAGTTTTAAAAAAAAAATTCTTTTCATATGCAAAGGAGAGAATAAGAGTATGAATTTGAAAGAACTAATCATAACCTGATTGATTGTGCACCTCATGTAACGGGGACTGCAGTTCCCAGTGTCCCTGACAATATACTCACTTGTAGCAGGCTTCAAAAATACACAAGTGATTAGAAAAGAGGCAATTAACACAAGGAAATACTAAACTAGAAGCATGTCATATAGTCTCATGCATCAGTATATGTGTGTGTATCAAAACATACAGTCTATGCACCAATTATATCACATTTCACATGAATACCCAAATCATAATTAAAATGGAAAAAATGGCAAGAAAGGAAATTTTTTATTTTTTTTTAAGAAAGAAGAAAAGTAATGTTAGACAAAAGTCTACAACTCTAGCAAATAACTATATCTAGGAAACTCAGAAATCAAACTTAAACTTCATTTCAAGGTGAAGGGTCAGATATACTACCGGAGGAGGATTTGCCTGATTGCCCTGACGTGTTTCATGCAGAACGATCGATGAATTTGGAATAGGGCGTGGAATTTGATTAGGATCAATTTTTGAAGGCCCTGCCACTGCAGTCCCTGTGTGACTCATAGCAGGTGATATGGGCGCCATAGATTGATCTGGAGGTGGTGGTGGCATGCCAAACATCCTCGGGGTTCAGCAGAACCAGGAATTGGTGGAGTGGCACCACCTGAACAAAAATTATATTCAGAAT
>CM035173.1:87238248-87437254 GCA_020205615.1 Panax quinquefolius
AATAATTGTTATTTTGTTCCAAATATCATTGTAAACATTATTTCTATCTCTCAGATCGATATGGATGGTTTTAATATTATAATAAAGAACAAATGTTGTTCTATTTATAATGATAATGTTTTATATGGTGTCAGTAATTTATGGAAATGACTTTATATACTTGACTACATGAAAATATATTTCCAAAATTGAATAAACTAATAAGAAGTGAGAAGAGACGTATGTTAATCATACCTTCATGTGGCAATCGAGAGATCATTATATTAATGAAACAAGATTATCCAAGTTGTATAAAAGACGGGCTCCTCAGAAATATATCTGATTATTAATCAATCATCCAACCCGCTTAATCTTCATCTCATGGGTAATTTACTCAAATCTTCCTTAAGGGAAAAGGAGAAAGAGTTACAGAACAGTAATAGCTGTACATGTATGTACGTGGACCCTACTTGACAACAAATCCAACGACGAGAGGTATTCTTATTTTATTACCACCGCATTTCCATTATCACTTAAGATTTGATATGTATTTAATGAATACAAATCAATCATTTGAAAAGTTCAAAGAGTTCAAGTGAAGTCGAGAAGCAAACCGTAAAGAGAGTATTAAGATTCTTCGATCCGATCGAGAGGAGAATACTTCAAGTTATGAATTTTCAATTCAACGAAAATGGTATAATCTCACAATGACCCACCAAGGACGCCATGTATGAATGGTGTATCTCGAAAGGAGAAATCAATATCATGGATACTTGTCTTCGATCTATGATGAGCTTTTACCGACCTTCCCAGCTTCCTTCTTCTGATATGCCTGTAGAATCCATCAAAGATACCTACTTTAATAAGGTACCTACAAAAATCATCCCCAAGACCCTATACGAAAGCATTACGGATAGGAGGAAACCAAATCTTAAGCATGTTAAGACTTGGGGTTGTCCAAATTTTATGTCAAAAAAGTTTGAAAACGATAAGTTCAGCAGACTAGATCTCGATAAATGTAGATTCGCCGGATACCCCAGCAGTTAAAACATCGGTATTATTTTATCATCCAACCGATCAAAAGGTGTTTGTCATTAAACATGCTACCTTCTCGAAAAGGAGTTTATCCCTTTGAAGTGGGTCAAGGAGTAAGATATATTCTAAGAAGTTCAAGAACCACACAAATACTACGATCAAAGTGAGCACTTAACCAAGAGAGATTCTTTCAGACTACAACCCCATTCAGAACTGAAGAGTACCAAAGATACCGTATGTAATGGACTTGTCATAGAAGATGACAATGAGGTACGCATCATAGATGATGATGATCCATTGAATTACTTAACAAAAGCGCGAGTAGTAAAGACTCGTAGAAATGGCAAGAAGTCATGAACCGAGATGGATTCCACATGATGAACCAAGTATGGACTCCCTCTCACCACCAAGGCATTAACCTATTGGGTGTAAACGGGTCTTTAAAAAGAAAGACTGGAGTGCATTTTGCATGCGTAGAGACCTATAAGGTCCGATCTGGCGTAAAAAGGTTTCAAACAAAGACAAGGAGTCGATCATTAACCTAAACCTTTCACCAAAGAGTAATGCTCAAGTCCATTCGGATTTTCGTCATGTGATCGGCAAGCTTACCAAATGACTTAAATCAATCGCAGATGGACGTTGAAACGGGCCTTCTCAATGGGAAATTTGAGGAGGATGTATATACGACACAAACCGGAGGGATTTGTTTCAAAGGTTGGAACAAATCAAGTCCAGAAGCTACAACCCATCCATTTACGGATTAAAAAGAAGCTTCAGAAAGGGAACATCCGCTTTGATGAGACAATCAAAAGTTTGATTTTATCAAAATGAGGACGAACCAGCGCCAGTACAAGAAGGTTAAGTGGGGAGCCGCTTATTTCATTCTTCAGATTATATGTCGATGATATATTACCGACAGGGAATGATATTCCTATGCCTTGCAAACAATTAAAATCAAGTTATCTAAATACTTCCACGAAGGACTGTGGGAGAAGCATCCTATATTTTGGGGATAAAGATCTATGTAGATAGATCTAACAGATGCTTCGCTTATCCTAAATGAACGATACATCGACATGATGTGTAAAAGGTTTAGCATGAAGATTCCAAAAGAGGTCCTGCCGATGAGCCATGGAATACATCTCCAAGAAACAAGCCCCAAAGACACTCGAGAGAGAACTGACGAAAAGATTCCTCAGCGCTTCAAAGAATAGATCTATCATGTATTCTAGATGATATGCATTTCAGACCGTGGATGTCGCTACATGCTTAATTTAGTGTAATGCTGTATATCACGAATCCAAGAGGTTAACACCGGAAGGCAAAGTTTGAAAATATCCTAAAGTACTTAAGAAGAACTAAGATGATTGTTTACCACGGTGGTCCGAATTAAAACTGTAGGGCTTCACGACTCAAGTTTTCAAATGTATCAAGATGACAAAGAACTGCTTTTCGGTAATGTGTTTACCTTAAAATGGCGCATGCAATGAGTTGAAAAGTTCCAAGCAAAGAACATATGTCGATTCAATGATGAGGCAGAAAGACATAGTCGCAAGTGAAGCCGCAAAGGAAGTTGCTTGATGAAGAAGTTCATTATCAACTTGGTGTGGTTCCTAGCATTGTAGGACCAAAGGCCTTTATTCCGCGGACAACACCGGAGTCAAGGCGCAGTTTTATGAACCTGTGTCTCGTAAATCTAAACACGCGGTCATGGCCGATTTCATTCGATCGTAGAGATCATCGAAAGAGGAGACGCTACCCTGGAGCGCGTGGACTCTCAAGACAATATCATGCAGATCCATTTACTAAAGCTGTTAATAACAACAAAGCTAGCTTTGACCGCCAATTTGTAGAAGACGGGTATGATGATACCTTACCTACGATCGGGTTTAAATGCAAAGGCGTGGAGATTGAAAGTATTACGCATACAAGCCAATCACGCATGATGATAAAGCATATATCGCGGTAATCAATCTTATTTATTTATTAATAAAAGAATTATTTATTAAAGGCATTTATTATCTACACGGTGTCGCTTTTAATAATATGTGATAAACCCATAGTTTTAAGCAACGCCAGAATAATGATGACGATCATTCTAACGATCTAAATTTTGTAAAGCTTAAAATTCAAAATAGTTCCCAATCATCGATTACTAAATTGGGATTATGAACGATACTGGGTACATACGCCGTTTCGCTTTCATCTGGATGAGGATGATTGATCTCATAATCATTTCTGTGAGACACTAAAAAGCAAGTAACGAGTGCTTATTAGAGAATAAGTTCACGAACGCCGATTCGCTAAGGAATACCTAATGGAGTTTTACTTACCTCGTCAACAGAATTTCAGAAGTGATAAGAAGACAAACGATCTCTGGACTGAGATCATCATAGTATCTTATATATAACGAATTACACTTCGACTTATTCCCCAAGACTCTTAGAAGTATATCAAAGGTATGTCAGGTGTAATAAGTTATATACGAAGATAATGAATGATCAATAAAGAATCTACCACTTCTAGTAAAAGGAGAGATGTCTTTACGTGATTCGATAAACGACAACCCAGAACTTCGGTTAAGGTGGAATGAAATTAGAAAGTAGTTTCTAATTCAGCATTCATCGGGAGTTGTTCATTTAGAATCGAATACATATAATTAAATAAAATAAGACTTCGACAAAGAATTCCAACGTCTTATATTTAATCGGGGACATAAGATGGTGGAAGGATTGAATTGTACTAAGAATTATTTACTCAAAGGTTCTTTATGATTAATGCTGAAATCTATATTATCCGGAAAGTGCCGATCGCTAGGGAGGCTTTATCCCTATCAGAGAATAAATATTATTTATTTAAATAAATTATTTGTTTAATTTATTTATTTAAATGAGATTAGAATCATTTCTAATTGATTTATTCACAACTGCTTAATACGAGAACCAAAAAGGGGCACACTACCACAAAAGCTTAAGAATAATTATTTAAAGTTAATGGCATAATTGTAATAATATGTTAAGGATATTTAATTTAATCTATGGTGATGAATAGAAATTAAAGAAATTAATATTTATTATTTAATATTTTAAATATTAAATATAAATTAATAAGAGGAGCCTCTTATTAATATTATTATAATTATTATTATTTTAATTTCTAAAAGGTTTAGGAATTAATTTAATATTAAGACTTATTTATTCCTAATCGATTAAAGAAAGAAAATTAGTTAAAGAGTTTAACTCAATTATCCCTAATAGATTAGTGAGCCCATTTAATTAAAAGAGTTTAATTAAATAAATAATACCTATTTTAATTAAACAGGTTATATAATATCTTTATAAGAGGAGTCTTATATTAGATATAAAATATAACGTAATTCCAAGATTGAGAGAGCACACACCTTTTTCTTATTCAAGATAGGAAAAACTAGGGTTTGAGCCACATCCCTTCTCTGAAAAAATTCTCTCCTCGTGGATCATTTATGTAGGCCACACACACTGGGTGGCTTATCATCGATCAAAGGAAGCGAATCAACCCCGATCTGCCAAGGAGATCGCGTGAGAACTAGAGGTGACCTCGTGTGGAAGTCTTTCTACAAGGTGAAGATTTCACAATTTCTTATTCTTCGCTTTAATTAATAATATGCATAAAGGATGATCCTGCAATGGTGTCAGAAAATTTTAAATCCGATTTTATCTCGCTTATTTTTGCAATTTGATTTTACTTCACATTTTCACTTAAACCTACATAAATGCACGTGTGGTAGATTATCCAGTACGATCGCTGGATTAGCGGGTTCTTTGGCTCTGTGTAAAAGCATTGAATTATTGATGAAAATCTTTCACCAGAGCGCAAAGATGACTCTATTGTTGAATTTCTTCAGCTGAAAAAGATGAATTGTTGTCAACATTCATACCAGAAGGCAGCATTTAATCAGTAATCGAATATCTTCGCACGTAGCCAAGTAAAAGTTTAATCATATAAATTAAATATCTTCGCCCGTCTGAAAAGATTAATGAATTATTAGTGTTTATTATGAATAGAACGGATTTGGTATAACCACGATCTTTGGCGTTTCGTGTAAAGACAAAGTATGTAAATTATCTTCATTCCTGATGATGGGTTGAAGAACTTAAATCACAATTTCACGGCAACGAAGTTATTCACAATGATTGTCAGGAAAGGAACCGCTGGCTGATGTTGCCAGTGGGATAAAACATCGCTGGTGGACTTTTATCAAGGATAAACATAATAGACTTTATAGTCTATTCGATTTCTTCAAATGGATCGCTTCTGCTCCTACCGCAGCAATGAATGGTTGAAAAGTTTTATCATCTACACTACGTTGTCAGGAATCTTCCCATTTATTATCGATGAAGGTTACTGATAACTTAATTATCTTAGCAATAATATTCTTCATCGAATAGTTGTGCTTCACCCTTTGCTGTTTGCCAAATCCTTTCAAGGTAACAAGTGTAATGGGTTCTAGCTGTGGGATGTTGTGTGTCAGGTGGTGGTCTCGAGGATCACAAAAGTTTCCTCAACACATTATAAACGGCACGACATACAATATATAATCAGATTGGAGGACCAGATGACGGTGTCAGATATTATATGTCACTTAATAATTGATTTTGCGGAACAACAATAGGAGGTGCAAATTCCACCTCTTGGTATTATTTCACGCCTATCATTCAGACGTCTGAACGACATACAATTCCCATATTGCAAGAAGTGGTCGGCATATCCACTTGTCAGGAAAGCATACCCAATGGCATCACCCATATGATCTTTGAAGAAGTTGGAAGATAATGTTTAATCGCGCATTTCGCGGATAAGCTATATGTCATAGACCGAAGGAACAACAGAATCTTCGCTTTTCTTGGGTCTATGGATCAAGGATAACTTGGACATATGATATCATCATAACTTAGATTCAACTCCTATGTAATGTTTTTCTAGCACTCAAAGATTTTAATTTCAAAACATTAGATACCTTTAAAGGTATCATGAGGTGTCATTCATAGTGGGACATGAGTCAAATAATAAAGATATGTGTTGATTACGACAATTGTAGTAATGTTGTATTGTCTTATCATTATTCAAGATATATGGATTATATTTTGGGAAAAAGAGGTGATACAAATCAATAATCGATAATGTGTATAAGGCGATAACCTCGTGCAAACAACAACACCTAGAATAAATAATGAACGATGAAATGTTCTTGAAAGCCATGGAATTTATATCAAGTAGATATTCAAATATGGAACATCGTAATTTTGACAAATACCAAATAGTTCAAGGATACCAGATCGAGTTTTGAGAGCCAAAACCACTTAAGTGGACAATGACAAAACATCAATGTATATTTTGATATTGTTCGAGAGCAAAAGGTTGTTTTCGCCACCTCTTGTTATGTAGAAGTATTACCGTGGACTATGTAAAAACAGACCAACCGTGATAATACCAAAGGATAACAAATATCAAGCTAAGACAATAAGTGAGGAATCATCATGCCGTAATGAAATCACTTCTTGTAATCATGGCCAAAAACAATAAGTAATGGACATTTCAAGAAGAGGAGATTCAACAATGATGGAAAGACACAAGACCAAATATCAAAGACCAAAGACCAAAGACCAACACCGGTTATGAAGGAGAACGACCACCCATCATACGCTTCAATGGCGAGGGAGGGCTGATCACCAAATCTGCATTTACGTCATATCGCCCAAAGCACGTTATAATGGAAGAGAAGGTCACCTAGCTCTAATTTTGTTGTTCACATCAAGACAAGTCACTTTTAGGACAGCACCAATCAGGACGCTTCTAGAAAAGTCTGCTGTGAAGGCAGTGAGTAGCGTTTATCGTTTAATTTCCCAGAAAGCATCCCAAACTTAATGACATCATCACTAGTAAGCTTATCATAAACTCTAGTGAAGTATATACCTTATTTGATAACCGTTTATCTATTCTTTATTTCTCTCTACTATACTTTCAACGCTTAAAATCTCGACCGAGAACTGGACTCGATTTATCTCATTAACCCTTCGTCAGAGAAACCTTTCATTACATCCATCGCTTTATAAGTCTGCATTGCTCTAAATTTGCATACTTTCACATTACTGAGTCGCATCTTATTTCATTGAAAATACTTGCATTCGACGTAATTTAGGAGATCGATCAAGTTAACTACCTAGTCATGTAAAATTGATTACGGTAATGGGCGTCAATATCTTTCATATTCCTAATCAACCTGTATTAATCGAATTCTACAACCAAACCATTAAAAATCAATCATCATTATCTCAAGCCATAAAGTTATATTCATTTATTGAAAAAGGATGTCAAGCTTTCAGTTTGTAATACGTCACGTGATCTAAACAAAATAACGGCTTTGAACGATATTTCTATCATAATGAATTTACGTATTCTCAAGAACTTCCGGCTTACCTTCGTAATCGCGGAAATTGAATATTGTATCAACCTCGAACCTTTAAGAGTAACAAAACCCATTTCCAAAGCCCCATATCGAATGGTAGGTTGTATGAACTTAGGAGTTAAAGCACCCAACTGCAGGAATTGCTGTAGGACCTCGCTTTATTCGCTCTCCAGTACTTCTCCTTGGGTGCTCCCCTGCTCTATCTTCGTGAATAAAGAAGAGGATGGAGTATGCGACTTTCATTGATTTTCATCTGGAGTCGAATCATGTCACCATCAAAATAGGTACCCATTAAGCACGAGCTGATGATTTAGACCAACCAAATGCAAAAGAGCCAAAATTCTTTTCAAAGATCGATCTTCGTTCTTTGATATCAACACCAACTAAAGATTAGAACCGACGACATTCCAAAGACGGCCAGAACTACATAGGTGCTGTGCATTGGTAAATTCGTAGTCACGTGTCTTTTGGATTGGACTAATGATGCTCGTCACTTTAATGGATATATGATGAACCGAAAGATCAAGGAATAGCCTCGATCACTTTGCGGTCGCTTTATCGATGACATCCTTATTTATTCCAAGTCAGGAATAACATGAGCAACACTTCGAGGTCAGAGCATTCCAAAAGCTTCGTGAATATAAGCTTTATGCGGTGTTCAAGAAATGAGTTCGGGTCGAGGAAGTAAAGCATTCCTTTCAATACCGGTATCAAGTCACGAATATTTGTCAGACCCAAAGAAAGATCGAAGTTATTCAAAAGCTGAACAACCAAATCAAGGGATCAAGACGTAGCTTTGGCTAATTGGTTATTATCGAGATTCATGAAGGGTTTTCTCAATCGTGACAATTTCTTTAACTCAACTGACTCAGAAGATACAAAAAATTTACCGAAGCGAGGACGTAACAAGAGTTTCTCAAGAACAACCAGAGAGGACTGCATTTCAAAGACTCACCCACAATACCATGCCTGCCCTGAGGATTTGTCATCTACGATGAAGCTTCAGCAAAGGGTTAGGATGTGTTCTCATGCAACATGGGGAAAGTCTATAGCTGCCTGTGCCTCTCTATAACTCAAAGAATACGAGGAATTATCCTACTCAATATCCAGTCAGCGCCTAGCCGCTTTCTTCAGACTTATAATCATTATTGGGAGGTACTATCAGATTTGGGAGAAAGGGAGATCTTTAATGTATCATAAAAAAGCCCCTTTCAATATATTTCCTCTTCACTTCAAAGGAACTAAACATGCTGACAGCCGACGCCTTGCTTAACCGCTGAAAGATTACGATTATACCATCCAATACCATCCCTGGAAAGCTGAACGTGGTAAAATGTCGATGCACGAGTAGTAAGATCATATGTGGTACGAAAAGGATATTGCTGTAACGAAGCAAGGTCCATTTTATACGACTTTCAAAGGGATGCAGATATGAGCATAAGCACTTAGGGACCCAAGTGACGATGGCGTAATATAAGACTTGAACCGATTTAATCGATATAAGTTAGTCACAAGCCATGCACTGGAGTCGATGCATACGAAGAAGGAAGTAAGGCAAGGTGTTAAGCTTTAGGGTGAGAATCGAAGAAGAAGGAATACTCGAAAGTCAAACTCCACTGACCAGTGTTCCTAATCTACCCTCGAAAGATGAAGTATAAACCACGATGAGGCTCACAACACATCCATATTAGCTTATATAATCCATTCTGAGTACAAAATGGATCAGCGATCTTCTATTATATACATTGTGGGTACGAGAAAGAAAGAGAGATAGCATTGCTTATTCTGGCGTGTCTACCCTCATCAACGAAAGTCATAAAGTGAGCATCAAGTACCAAAAGGTTCATTGCACCACTAATGAATTCCAGAATGGAAGTGGGGAGCACATTGGGCCATTGATTTCGCAATCGTCTTCCCAAGGTTTCTCAAGGTAATAGATGCAATTGGTCATCATTTATAGATCGACCAAGTTCCGCTTATTTACCTGGTACTTATACGGTGAATCTTATATACATCAACGCTTCTCGTCAGGATGTATAAACGAAGTCAGAAGATCAGACTTGGTATGCCAAGATTCATAGTTTCGATCGGTGAGATCCCAAGATTAACTTCAATGTATTTTGGGTTAGTTCAGTAAAAGCTATGGGCACGATTTATTTACGACGCTTCAAGATGGTCATCCCTAAACGGACTTAATAATCAGATGAATTATTCAAACCCTCAAGATTTATTAAGACTGTGTCCTCGATTTCAAGGGAAGTTGGACAAGTTCTTACCAATGCGGAGTTTTCTACAACAATAATTATCAAGCAAGTATCATATGCCTCCATCAAGGCCAGATGAAGAAAGCGCTGCTTCGCAGATGCTTGACGAGGTGGGTGAAACAATGCTTGTTGGGATCGAGTCAGGTACGATGACCATTTAAAGATTCAAACGATCCGGCTAACGAGATAAAACCTCACAAGACCGATAAAGAGTTATGCCGACCATCGAAAGTGACGGGAATTGATATCGAGATCATGGTTACATGTTATTACCCATTGAAGAGTTACGGATTCGAAAGAGGAGGAAAGCCCAATCCTCGATTCATCGTCCATTTAATCCTTTCGATCAGTAGATCAGCCTATAAATTTTCTTTACCAAGTATGTCTCTCGTATTCATAACATTTTCATATTCATGTTACGTAAATACGCAAAAGACCCGAATCACATATCGAAGTTGGGGTTTCATTCTTTATTATTCTCGTTGTAATATCCTCGTCTCAAGTGATTACTACATGCATGGTGAATGATCCTTTCAGATTCATTCCTTATTAAATTGTGGAAATGATTCGTTTCACGTGGATTACCGCATGGTCAAGTAAAATCCATTTCAGACTTTCATCATATTCTATTATACCAAATTGGTTAAAGTTTCGCTTCTATACTCCATGAAATTAGTAGAATATCCTCGATATTTGCGCTTCATCCAAAGATTTTTTCATGAAAATATTCTTCCGAGCATTCTTGAATTTTACTCCACAAAGCAAAGATTACGTCGATAATTTGACATTATCGAGTTCAGATAAATTAACTTATAAATCTTTTAAAATTTATTCTTGAACTTGTTTTATCAATTATTATGTCATTGTCATCATCCTCATGTTTATATTATGTTAAAAGTTATCCGTATTCAGAAAAGTATGATGGACTCTGTATGATTTACCATTAATTATTCTAAGATAATCATAACCGTAATGTTATAAATGATGTGGTAAAAGTCCTCATCGCCCGTAGAAAGTATCGATGGACAGTTGTTGGCATGATCACCACCATCGATGAAAAACACGAATATCTTCTCGCCCGTAGGCAATTTGGATAAATTGTGGTCGGATACTAATGAATATCCTCGTCGTGGTGCAGGATGATGTGGATTATTTATTGTCGAGTCTCAAAGCCGATAAAAGTGATGAAAACTTTTAAAATCATAAAAGATAGTAGATTTTATCCTCTACTAGACTTTCTTCTAATGGATCGCTTGTTCACCGCAGCTAAACTTGATGTTTGTTATATTTTATCGCTTTACATCGTCAAGACTATCGATAAATTATTTCGCATTATCTTAGTCATAATATTTCATCGGGCTAGTCGAGCTCACCCTTTCACTTTCATTGTTCTCTTCGTGAAATGAGAACGCAACAGGGACTAGCTTCAGGAACAGAGTGACTCGGCCTAGATGATAAGATTAGTAGTCCTCACTATTTTATAAAATAAGTGTGATAATAAATGTATTGAGGACTTATTTTGAGTTTGAATAATCGCCTAGTAAGATAATATTTGTATTAAAACAAATAGCTCATATCAGATATTTAAGGTCAGATTCAGATTCTATACCATGTATTCATGCACTCGTAATAGGTGATGTATACCTATTTTGGGGTTATAAGTACTACCTGGGCTGGGTTTTAGGTAAAAACCACGGGCTCTGGTTTGTTTGGAAGAAAAGGAGTTTTCGTAAGTCGATTTAAAGGAGGATTGGTTTGAAATGTTTATTTTAAGGACTTTAAGGACTCTAAAAGACACATAAAGTGGCATATAAAAGGAAGGAATAACAAGGATTAAAAGGAGGATTCCATTAGATTAGATTAGACAAAATCCTATTTCTTGGCGAGATTTGGAGATGAAGCAACTTGAGACCATCAAGATCAAGAGCAAGAGCTCGAGGGAGATGAAGATGGAGATTTGGTCGACAACATATTTTATTATTTTCTACTCTTATTTTTGTCTTTTAATATTCATTCAATGTGGATTCTTGATTTTAATTCAATAATCATGAACTAAATTTTGTTTAAGATTACAATGGATCTTATCATGTAGTTTATTTCAATATGCTTCTATTAATTATTGTGATTATTCTCGATTGTTTATTATGGTTTGTGATGAATCGCTTAATCGCTTAGCTAATTATTATCGTGGATAATCTATATGAACTCGAGAGATGGATTATAGATTTATATCCCATCATAATAGCATGTGATTGTATTTTCTCGCATGGCGTTAGATTCATAATTTATGTCTAGGATAGAGATATACCTATACATCGATGTAATCCGATAGAGAATTTGTACTTTAAACCTTCTTTAATTGTAATTTACATGTAGATATATAGTGAATTAGTTAATTAGTGGTGTTCTTCTTAATTCTATCATCTGTGGGATTTAAGTTGATTTGGGTATGATGCATTAAGAGATGGTCATATTTATTTATGTGTTCTTGATTAATAATTCAAAATAGTGAGCATTATCGATAAGAAGTGTATTAATTTAAGAAGCAATAAGCTTAAGTCATGGATCTTAAATATCCATAATCCGATTTTTAACTAGTGGTAATTAGAATTAGTTTAATTAAATTAACCTTAAATTGATTGTTTAAATAAAATTAGTTTGGTTAAGAGTTAGTATTTGGTAAATTTTATTAATAATTTTCGTGGGGAACGATACTCTACTTACACTTTATTACTTATCGACCACGCAGATCAAGGTCGTATGTGAATTAGATTTTACACCAACAATAGGGATATAAGGTCGCACTCGCAATCTACTTTTGAGAAGCCAAAATATCGGATAGGAATAACCATCCCAGTTGATAACAATAATAGAAGGACAGAGTCTCAAACCAAGAGGAACTTCGAATAATGGAGAATGGAAGTGGTTGTCCAACTTTCCCAAACAGAGCTGCTAATAAAGTTTACACCCTCTTAATACAGATAGGCCAAGATACTAGAGGAAATGAGGCAAGCCTTATTTTGAACCCCGCTCGCCAATACTCATCCACAGAGAGAAAATCATAACCGATATTGTGACTATCATCAAACCCTGGGCATTCCATGTGAGATTGTAGAAATTTAAAGAATTTAATTGAGAAAATGTTCAGAGTGGTTAATTGGTTATGTTTATCAACGAGAAAGAGGGTCTGTGAAGGAGAGCGTAATATAAATCATGAGCGTAAAACAAACCCACAACCAAAACCATAACTCCAAAACAAGTTCAAATTTTAATTCCAACGTGGTGGTGGACGGATAACAAGTGGCTCAATCAAAAAGGACCGGAAGAAAAGGTGAGGGATTTTGATTTTGTACTAATCGTGGTCCGAATAGCTCTGCTAGGAAGGATCTGCAATACCGGCATGGTTATTTTTTTCACCAATGAGGATTACCCTTCAAACATATTAAACCACACGAAGGAGCTCCCGCTATCACCAAGACAGGCTTCTGCCTATGGATAATAAGGGATTATGATCGATAATGGCTCTTCTATAGACATATTATATGCCCATGCATTCCGTAAACTAATTTGAGGGGAGAAGGATGGAAGTCGGGCAGAGCCCCTTTATACGAAGTTTAATAATGATTTTTGTGCGTGTATGAACTATCGAACCATCGGGTTGTCTTCAAAATAGCCCCCCAACAAAGTTGAATCAATTTCATATTCTTCAGGTGTAACGAGATTCGACGACAATGTTATTTAGGGACGACCGACGCCGATAGCTCTGCAAAAGCAGTGACTTCCATCCCCCACTTCAAACTAAAGTTCCCTACACCAAATGGGGTCGGGCAAATTCAAGGAGACTTGGATATAGCCTCGACATTGCTACATGAATTCATCGATATCATTAGAGTTAGAGTCAATAAACAAAGGTAGACTATGGCAATCGAGGTAGAACCCTCATCGAGGGAAGTAGAGAACCTCACTTTGCCGCCCAAAGAGATCAAGACATTAAGTGATTCCAGTGAATAAGGAGAAAACGATAAAGATCGATTCTTAAGCTTGTAAGAACCCTTTTAGATGGGATTAATTTACTTGCTTTCGACAGAGATATGTACATCTTTGCATGGATGCCCAAAGTGATATGCTCAGAATAGATGAACCTTTCGCTGTACACCAATTCGAATGTGTAGACCTTGCCGTGAAACTAGTCCCAGAAGAGGAGGATCTTTTCCTAATGGTAAAAGATTATCGATAACAAAGTGACCAAGTTTTTTAGCGATCGCTTCATATTTGAAATTAACTATCCCCGAAAGTGGTTGGAAATGTAGTCTGGTCCGAACTAGAATGGAGTGGATGATCCGCATCGACTATACAGTATCTAAATAAGGCATGTTCAAGGATTTTACCCACTTCCACATATTAACCAATTGATCGACGCCACGCCGTGGTATGCTTTGCTAAGTTTTATGGATGCTTTTAGGGATATAATCAAATTTCGATGCATAAAGAGGATATCCCAAAGACCGCTTTTCATCACACATCGATTTATTTATGCTTATAAAAAGATGACTTTGTGATGGACCCTACGACATGCTGCGTGAAGTGGTCATCACCCGGATCATTTCTAAGCAAAGTCGATAGAATGGAACGCCACTTACACCCCAAATCCAATGTCTATATCGAGACGAAAAACCTTGGTACAATCGATCATGCAAGGAAGTCACAAGTAAATAAAACATCAATGACACTTTTGACCCAATGTTTATAATGAGGCAAGAACTAAAAGTACAATCGATTTATTGATGATATGGGAAGTGAATCTCGTAAAACTTGAAAGTAGTATGCACACAAGCCAATCATGTTTGATGATAAAGCATATACTTTGTAATAATCTTATTCATTTATTAATAAAAGTATTAATTTATTAAAGGCTTTTAATTATCTACATGATGTTGTTTTATAATATGTGATAAACCCATAGTTTTAAGCAATGCTTTTAGAATAATGATGATGATCATTCTAATGAGATCTAAATTTAGAAAGCTTAAAACTAAAATAGTTCCCAATCATTGGATTACTAAATTGGGGATTAGTGAATCCCGGACAGATGGTACATACGCCTTGCTTCATCGATGAGGATGATTGATCTCACGATCATTTGTGTGGAGACACTAAAGCAAGTATGTAGGTGCTTATTAGAGAATAAGTTCATCGAACGCGGGCTCGCTAAGGAATACCTAATGGAGTTTTATTTGCTCGCCAATAGAATTTCAGTAGTGATAGTAATACAAGTAATCCTCGACTCGAGATCATCATAAGATTCTTGTGTATGATGAGTTATACTTTGACTTATTCCTTAAGACCCTTAGGTATATCAAAGGGTATGCTTGGGTATAATAAGTCAGTACATGGAGATAATGTATGATCAATAAAGAATCTACCACTTTAATAAAAGAAGAGAAATGTCCTATGTGATTCGATAAATGACAACCCAAGAGTCCTGGTTAAGGCGTAATGAAATTAGAAAGGAGTTTCTAATTTGCATTATTTGGAGTCAGTGCATTTAAGGATCGAAATACATATAATTAAATAAAATAAGACTTGACAAAGAATTCCATGTCTTATATTTAATCGGGACATCAGATGGTGGAAGGATTGAATCAGCATTGTAAGAACTATTTACTCAAAGGTTCTTTAATGATTAATGTTGAAATCTATATTATCCTGGAAAGTCGTTGATCGCTAGGGAGGCTTATCCTATATCAGAATAAATATTATTTATTTAAATAAATTAATTGTTTAATTTATTTATTTAAATAAGATTAGAATTATTCTAATCGATTTATTCACAACCTGCTTAATATGGAGAACCTAAAGGGTCACACCATAAAAGGAAGAATAATTATTTAAGAAGTTAATGGCATAATCGTAATAATATAAGTTATATATTTAATTTAATCTATGGTGATAGTAATAAATTAAATAGCTTAATATTTATTATTTAATATTTTAGAAATATTAAATATAAATTAATAAGAGGAGTCTTATTAATATTATTACAATTATTATTATTTTAATTTCTAAAAGAGTTTAGGAATTAATTTAATATAAGTACTTCATTTATTCCTAATCGATTAGAAGGAAAATTAGTTAAAAGAGTTTAATTAATTATCCCTAATAAGATTAGGGAGCTTAATTAATTAAAAGAATTTAATTAATTAAATAAAACTCAATTCCTTAATTGTTAAGGTGGGTTGCCCACATCTATAAATAAGAGGAGTCTTATTATGGGTGGGGGGGGTTGTTGACTTTTTTACAACGTAATAATTCCAATTGTTGGAGAGACGCCTTTTCTATGTAGATAGAAAAACTAGGTTCGAGCCAATACCCATTCTTCTTGAATTTTCTTCTTCCTTGGTGGATCACCCCAGAGGCCAAACATTTGGGTGGCTAACGCCGATCAAAGGAAGGAACCAAACCCGGTGGATTCAAGATCGAACGTAAAGGATTTGGAGGTGAACTTGTACCGAGGAAGCTCGATCTTCAAGGGTATGATTTATTCTTTATCTTTTCGCTTAATTAATAATTATGCATAAAGGATGATCCCGTATATGGTTTGTAAATTTTTTAAACTCGATTTTACACGCTCGCATTTTTTTGCAATTTGATCAAGTATCAATATTACAAACCTAATAAAGGCATCGAGCCAAACCTTTATGCAAATTATTAATTGTTTAAATTTGATATGTATATTGATATGTGTTTTTAAGAATAATTTTTATTGGGCATAAATTTATTAGAAATAAAATTTATTTAATAATAAAAAAATGCCAAAATTTATTTTTTCAGAAATTTTAAAAACTAATCAAATTTTTTTTTGTTTTCGCTACGTTTTTTTTTTTTAAAATGGTAATACACTATATATATATATATATATACGTGGCAATTAGATGCTAGGCAACTACTTTACTTAGTAGATATTATATTATATATAGAAATAGGAATTATATATATATATTATTCATTTTAAAGGAATTATATATATATATATATATATATATATATATATATATATATATAAATATAATTAAAATAACTTAACGGTTAAAAGTTATATATATATATATATATATATATATATAATAGTTATATATTATATATATAATCTTAATATAAAGGTTTATTTTAATTTAAAATAAAAGGTTTATTTTAATAAAAATAAAAGTTTATTTTAATTTTAAAATTAGATTTCATGCTAACTAATTAGAGTTGAATTGGATTCCATAATGATAACTAATCGAGTTGAAATAAAGGAGATTTTATTTTTCTAAAATAAAGGAGTTTATTTGTGAATAGTGAAAAGAAAATCCATCTTTCCTTAAATAAAGGAGTTTATTTAGATATGAAATAGATTTCATATTATTCAAAATAAAAGAGTTTATTTGTGAATAGAAAGAGAATCCATATTTCTTAAATAAAGGAGTTTATTTAAATATGAAATAAGATTTCATATTATTCAAAATAAAGAAGTTTATTTGTGAATAGAAAGAATATCCGTGTTTCCTTTAATAATATTTTTTTTTTTCATGGAATTGATTCCATAATTAATTAAAATAAAAGAGTTTATTTTAATTAAAGATTTTTTTATATATGGAATCGATTCCATAATTAATTAAAATAAAGGAGTTTATTTTGATTAAAGATTTTGATTAAAATAAAATAGTTTATTTTATTCAAAATTAGATAAATTAAAATAAAATAGTTTTATTTTGATTTAAATTTGGATTAAAATAAAGGAGTTTATTTTGATTCAAAAATAGATTTTATACTAACTAAATTTGCCCATTAAATGATATCAATATATATATTAAATGTTTATTATTCATTAGATGAATGTTATTTATTGATGCATATGATGATGTGTATGATAATAAATGGGATTGATTATGGACTATCGACCAATGTGATTGGATTTTATTTTAGTGGATGCATTGAATGTATGGGTTTTATTAAATGGGGTCTCACAGATTCGCCTTCTCTAATTTTTCTTAATGTAAATTCTATCTCCTCCTATGTACTTCCCTCGATCACGATCAAGGTTTCTATTTATTTTAAATAGTTTTGTAATAGAATAGTTAGAATTAATTTTGAAAAAAATTGAGATCAAGGAGCAAGGAGCGCCAAGACCCGCTTCTTGTAATGGAGCCCTGTTTAAATGTAATAGTTATATTTAAATATTATTTTCGCACCCCTAGGGTTCAATCTTTTTTCATTCACTTGGTGGCTCTAGTGAACCAAACTAGAATAAAAGTCCATAATCAATCCGCAGAATATAAGATTCTATATGTGCATGCTTATACTATATATATTATATATTATGCAAACATGCTTCAGATGTTCATTAATACGACGCGATTTTATATATATATGTGCATGCGCCGCTTAAACAAGATGAGACAAATTAATAACAAACCCTCAATTTTTATATTAAGTCCTAAGCGCTCAAAGATATTTGGAATATCGAACGTCGCCTTCTAGCATGATAAAATTAATAGAGTATTAAATATTTAATATGAGTTTATTGTGTCACCACAAGGCAAGTATTAAGTATTTAAGATGTTAATTTATCACATTTGATGCTTATAAAGAAAATTGAACAATATTATTTTGTCAGGTCACCACAAGGATGATATTTTTCTTTTTGAATATATGGAGTGCTAGGTTGACTTAACTGGATAATTTTGATTCGGATGTGCCACCACTGATCAAAATAATCTAAGAGGCAAAATAAAAGGAGTTGTATAGTTGATGTAATCGACAAAAGTTGTCTACCCATTTATTTATATATAGTTTGTTGTGTCACCACAAGGCTATATACATTTGAAATGGGATCCTTATTCTCACTAGCAAATCTTTAATTAGATTTTTTTAACTATATAAGTGAGGGTAATATAGTTTGAAGAAAAATAGGGAGATACCAATTTAAAACAAGACCTAATTTATTTTGGTAATTAATAAAAGAATGTATGTTAAAATGTTGTTAATTACAAATTCATTTACGTAATTTTACAATGTCTAAAATTACTATCATCGCGAAGCATATTAGATGCTAAATTAATCGTAATCAATTAAACGGATTGGTTAAGGAATTTGAGAATAGTTCTCATGGTCAAAAGCTATCTTATGTCCTTAATACGCCTATCCCTCAAGAATGGTTGCGCATAATGCCTCCGAGGAAGACATTGCTACTTTTAGAAAGTGGCAAGATGATGCACGCATTGGCTCAACGCATCATGCTCGCATCCACGAAAGTAACGAGCTTCAACACAAGATGAAACTATGGATGCTCCTACTATATTCCCGCACATCAAGTAGTTGATGGTGAAGAAAGTAGGACCGATAGATATCGATATCTAAGGAGCTCTTCCGATCTAGAACGGCCAATGACACTATAAGATGTATAAAAGTTCTTAACATAATCAATTTGATTGATCAATTAGACAACGGTTTTGTCATGGATGGAGAGTTGAGCCAAGATTTGATCTTGCACTCACTCCCTGGAATCCTTTCACAATTGTTGTGAATTTTTCATATGAACAAGCTAGATATCACCTCACCGATTTGCTTAACATATTGAAAATGTTGAGAGTCACTTTCCAACCAAGAAAGATCAAGTCCATCGGTAGGGGCCAAAGGATCTTCCAAAAGAAGAACGATTCAAAGAAGGTAAATAGAAAGGCATAAACAAAGGATAATAAGAACAAAAATCGACATGGATAGCAAAGGAGTTTGCTTCCACCGCAATAAGCCCGACATCGGAAAGAAATCATGAGAAGTATCTTGCAGAGGCTAAACCAAAGAAGCTTAGTGAAGTTTCCATATAATACGCTTTTGTTCATGATTTAAAATAAATTTTTCTTAAGTCAAGGTTCTACTGGGTATTGGATACCGATTTTGGTTATCATAAATATAGATTTATGAAGGACCAAGGTAAGTAGAAAGCTAAACAAATATAAGTAATCCTATGTGTGGAAAATGTAGCAAAGGTTGCCATATATTAGCCATAGAAACTTATAGTTTAGCAATGCTACACACGCAAATCTATTAAGTCAATAAGTTGTTATTGTATTCCAGATTTCTTGTTAAAATATTATTTCCATTTTATTGTTGGACAATGAAATCTTTGGTATTATAATTAAGAACAATTGTTGTTCTATTTATAATAATAATGTTTTGTATAGAATCGAATATTACTTAATAAATTTTGTATACTGACTTACATGAAAAATAATTTTGCATATTGAACAAATTAGTATAAGAAAAGGAGATGATCATTCAAAGAGTTGAATGTGTGTATTTGTCGAATACAAGTGTGAATTATTTGAAAGGTTCAAAGAATTCGTATGAAACAAATTGACAAAGTATTAAGATTCTTTGATTAGATCAAGGAATAAATACTTGTGCAATAAGTTTCTAGATCATCTCAAATGGTTTTCTCATAATGGACACATCCCGACATTTAATAATTGATTGATGTATCCGAATGAAAAATCGCACTTGTTGGACATGGTGCGGTCCATAATGATTTTACCGACATTCCAAAGATCCTTCTCGGGATAATGTCCTAGAAATGGTCAGATATTCACAAAATGGTAACCTCAAAATCCAGCCCCAAGACTCCATAAAAGTTATGGATGTGGAGGATTCCTAATCTTAAGTATGTTAAGATAAAGGGTTGTCCAACTTATGTGAAAAGGTTTCAAAGGATAAGTTTGGGACAAGATTTGACAAGTATGTATTTGTGGGACATCCTAAAGTAAGTTTAGGGTATATGTTCTATAATCCTACTTAGCAAAAGGTGTTTATTATTTAAACACGCCGCTACCTTCTAAGATAAAGGTGTTTATCATTAAAGGGGGCTAGTGGGAGGATAATAGATCTCAAGAGTTCAAGAACCACAAAACACTATAAGTCAAATAAGAGGAACTCGTAGATAGACTATCTATTGTATCACAACCGAATCAGAACTCGAATAGCATCAAGATACCTAGGAGGTATGGATTCATCATGGATGATGATGATGAGGTACGATCATAGAAGATGATGATCCGTAGTTACATACGATGAGGTAAGAGTTCTAGTGTGTACAAAAGGGTCATTGGGAGCATCGTGAAATTTCTAGTATTATATGTTGATATACTACTTGATGAGGAATGACATACCAATGCTACAATCAAGAAAGATAAAGTTGTCTAAACAATCCTCCATGAATGATTTGGAAGAGTATCTTAATTGGGGATATAAATCTATATAGATAGATTTAAAGGATGCTCAACTTAACCCAAAGAACGATATTCATTTGATGCTAAAGTCGTTTAGCATGGCAAACCCAAGAGATGTCTCATGTTGATGAGCTATGGAGTGTATCTCTTAATAGTCCCCATGCACTCTAAAAAGAGAGGTCGCATGAGTGACAATCATGTATGCAATGAAATATACGAGACCGATGTCGATCACCATATTACGGAGAAGTTCACTATGAGTCGTTGAAAACATCTTAAAGTGCTTAACCGCACTAAGGATGTGATCATATTCATGGTGGGTCTAAATTAAAACTAGAGGGCTTAATGCACTCAAGTTTTTCGCATGCACTCAAGATTTGACGTAAAATCCACTTTTAAGGTAAAGTGTTATCTTCGAACAAGTGGTGCAAAGTTGAATTCGAAAGGTTCCAAACAAAGAAAGAGTTGTCGGGTTTAGTGATAAAGACAAAGTATATAGCTATAAATGAAGTCGCAAGTTGATTGTTTGGATTAAAAGTTCATTACGTAACTAGAATAGTTCCTAAGTCTCATCTTCGATCTAAACATGTGTCGTGGCACTTTCATTTGATTATTAGAATCATTGAAAGATGGGAAATCACTATAGAGATAGTGGACTCTCATGAACAACATTACATATCCATTAACTAAAGCTTATCCAACAAAGCAGGATAATCGCCACTTGAGAAGAAGAGTATATAAGATACCATGACGATCGGCTTTTAGTGCAAGTGGGAGATTGAAAGTAGTATGCACACAAGCCAATCATGTTTGATGATAAAGCATATACTTTGTAATAATCTTATTCATTTATTAATAAAAAGTATTAATTTATTAAAGGCTTTTAATTATCTACATGATGTCGTGTTTTATAATATGTGATAAACCCATAGTTTTAAGCAATGCTTTTAGAATAATGATGATGATCATTCTAATGAGATCTAAATTTTAGAAAGCTTAAAACTAAAATAGTTCCCAATCATTGGATTACTAAATCGGGGATTAGTGAATCCGGATAGATCGGGTACATACGCTGTTTGCTCATTGGATGAGGATGATTGATCTCATGATCATTTGTGTGGAGACACTAAAGCAAGTATGTAGGTGCTTATTAGAGAATAAGTTCATCGAACGTGGCTCGCTAAGGAATACCTAATGGAGTTTTATTTGCTCGTCATCAGAATTCTCGTAGTGATAGTAAGACAAGTAATCCTTGACTTGAGATCATCATAGTATCTTGTGTATGATGAGTTATACTTTGACTTATTCCTTAAGACCCTTAGGTATATCAAAGGGTATGCTTGGGTATAATAAGTTGTACATGGAGATAATGTATGATCAATAAAGAATCTACCACTTAATAAAAGAAGAGAAATGTCCTATGTGATTCGATAAATGACAACCCAAAGAGTCCTTGGTTAGGCGTAATGAAATTAGAAAGGAGTTTCTAATTTGCATTATTCGAGTGTGCATTTAAGGATCGAAATACATATAATTAAATAAAATAAGACTTGACAAGAAATTCCATGCCTTATATTTAATTGGGACATCAGATGGTGGAAGGATTGAATTGTATTTCAGAACTATTTACTCAAAGGTTCTTTAATGATTAATGTTGAAATCTATATTATCCGGAAAGTCGCTGATCGCTAGGAGGCTTATCCCTATCAGAGAATAAATATTATTTATTTAAATTAATTGTTTAATTTATTTATTTAAATAAGATTAGAATTGTTCTAATTGATTTATTCACAACCTGGGTTTAATATGGAGAACCTAAAGGGTCACACCATAAAAGGAAGAATAATTATTTAAGAAGTTAATGGCATAATCGTAATAATATGTTAAGTATATTTAATTTAATCTACGGTGATAGAATAAATTAAATAGCTTAATATTTATTATTTAATATTTTAGAAATATTAAATATAAATTAATAAGAGGAGTCTTATTAATATTATTACAATTATTATTATTTTAATTTCTAAAAGAGTTTAGGAATTAATTTAATATAAGTACTTCATTTATTCCTAATTGGATTAGAAGGAAAATTAGTTAAAGGAGTTTAATTAATTATCCCTAATAAGATTAGGAGCTTAATTAATTAAAAGAATTTAATTAATTAAATAAAACCCAATTCCTTAATTGTTAAGGTGGGTTGCTTCACATCTATAAATAAGAGGAGTCTTATTATGGGTGGGGGAGTTGTTGATTTTTACAACGTAATAATTCCAATTTGTTGGAGAGTACACCTTTTCTATAGAGATAGAAAACTAGGGTTCGAGCAAATACCCATTCTTTCTTGAATTTTCTTCTTCCTCGTGGATCACCTCTAGAGGCCAAACATTTGGGTGGCTAACGCCGATCAAAGGAAGGAACCAAACCCGGTGGATTCAAGATTGAACGCGAAAAGGATTTGGAGGTGAACTTGTACCGAGGAAGCTCGATCTTCAAGGGTATGATTTATTCTTTATCTTTTCGCTTAATTAATAATTATGCATAAAGGATGATCCCGTATATGGTTTGTAAATTTTTAAACTCGATTTTACACGCTCGCATTTTTTTGCAATTTGATCATGCATATGAATATTACAAACCTAACAAAACAAAGATATAGTACCTCCATCTATACCTCCATTTTTAACTTTGTCATGCAAGTATCATCAATCTTGCACCAACTCCCTTAATAGTAAATGAATGTGAATCAATAGTACACACATGTGAACAAATAGTTATAATTATGAGCAATTAAATAGCAATTAATTGCTCATTTATCCGGTTAATTACTCGATTGGTCAATATAACATCCAGACATCAATTATTATTGAAATAGATGTCAATTTCCACTAACACTAATAATCTCAACACAATGGAACTATCAATTTCATCTTTAATCAACACGAACTTATTCATCATTAATATTATAACTCACAATATTTAACAACCAGGTCGTTCCCAGGAAAGAGGGGGCTTTCCGATAAGAATTTCTCCCTATTGGCGCGCAATTAGATGACCAAACTTC
The DNA here is from genome assembly GCA_020205615.1 of Panax quinquefolius. Taxonomy (NCBI): domain Eukaryota; kingdom Viridiplantae; phylum Streptophyta; class Magnoliopsida; order Apiales; family Araliaceae; genus Panax; species Panax quinquefolius. The sequence goes on from CM035173.1 coordinate 87,262,297, forward strand.
TCCTTGACAGAACTTCTAGACATTGTCAATATTGTAAATAATAATATGAATAACTTTATCGTCTTAATTATTGATTTAATAATATAACATATTATACAGATGATACTGTGACAATAATTGAATCAATAATAAGAGAGATATGATGCGGCAATTACTGTAGTAATAATTGAGTATAACTGAGTGACTTCTTACGTAAGCATCAATAATCAATAAGCGTGTGCTGCTACTACGCAACCACGTGTATTCATCGTATTTTTTACTACCGGGTAGTTCAGCGCTTTTAACGGTAACACTTTCATAGTTATTTTATAATAAGATAATTACGTCGTTTTCTAACTACTGACAATACTTCCAATTATGGGGTCCACCAATGATTGTGCCATCGTACGAATATTCCCTGTTAAAACGAATATTCCCCAACCAATCGAATATTATATAACCACTTGCTTACTTTGCAAAATTTATAAATATTACCCACAACTATAACATTATATCAAATCCACACCATAATATTCAAAAATATATTTCGAGAAATTTAAATCTTTATTCATAAAATTTGGGGTCTCACAATGTATACTTATTATTTGTTATCAAATTCGTAAAAATTGGGTGTAGGAAGAAAAAGGAAAATCATAGTCTTTATGTTCATATAAAATGGCCTTAGAAAGTACCAAATTTCTTGTCCAATATGTGATGTAATCTGTAATTTGTTGGTGGATTGTGATAAAATATTAAGAAACGAAAGCGGCGTAGTTCGAATCGTGTCAAATGATTAAGAAACAAATTCATGGTTATCGAATTCGTTAAAAGTATAAAATGAGGAAATTTGGGGAGAAATATAGTTTTGATTCTTCAAAATGGTGTTTATATAATGTTTTTGTATATAGAATGGTGTTTAGCATGTATAACTATAACATGACAAAGTGTTAGATGTTGAAGTTGGGAGATTTTTTGTAGAATTGGGATTTTTTGCCAAAGTAGAGTCTGTTTTTGAGCTTTTGTAAAAAGTGGAGCTGAGGCATCGCGTGGTATGCGCATTGTCGTCATGTACGGGTGCGCTACATATATAAGTGCGGTGCTTGTTGCATCATGATGGCATATGTATATTACCAGTGTATTATACTGCACTGCCGCCGCTTGTAAGTGATCATGCATAACGGTGAAGTTTGCTTAATTGCAGGTCATGCGTAACGGACTTGGGTTAGTTTAGCATGCATGTTAAGGATATAAAAACATAAAGCGAACTACAATAACAGATTGTAAGGTGTTGTAATACAAAGTGTATAAGAGTTTTAGGTGATTGTTAATTGAGTTATACAATGAAACTAAAAGTGATATTTTCACAAGTTAGAAATGAACGAGTAAGTTATGTTGGCTCGTAATGCGATTTTAGATTCGTTAAGTATGTTAACCTAAATGGTTAGGTGCTAGGTTAGGGTTATGACCTAAATGATGGTTTAATACCCATAGTGTTAATATTCATACAACTAATTGTTGTTGCGATTGTAATGATATGTGTAGGATAATTGGAGATTATTTTACACTTGTGTAGCTTACAAACAAGGCAAGTTCCTAAACCTTAACTCTTTACATTAAGCAAGTTCTCTAACTTCATTCTTTTCATATTGAATGCATGTTCCCATTCCTAAATCGTTATTGTACAAGTTCCTAAAATTCTTGTAAGGTTGAGCAAGCCTAGTTTATCTTGAGTATGTTTGTGCAAGATCTTGTAACCTAATTCGTTACATTGAGCGAGCTTTACTTTCCTTATTATCATTCGAAGCATATATTGTTCTAATACATTGATTCATAGAAGATTGTTCTAAGCTCCTTTGAATGTAGCACTTTGCATGTATATTATCTTATTCAGTTATATATATTGTTGATATTCAATCTTTGACTTTAATAGCCTTGTTCAATTATACATTCTCGTATTAAACCTTTATTGATGGAATTTGAATAGTGTTCTAAAATTCTAGAGACACTGATAAGCTAGTTCCAAACTAAACTTTTTTTAGTGTGGAAATTCAAAATTCAAACTGAGACAAACAACCCTAATATAGGGATTTTTTGTGATGTAACGTTTAGATGTTTCAGGCATAATACATGGTACAAAGGGCTGATCCCCTAAGCACGCTTAAGAAGGGTCTCTGAATGAATGGTATTAAGGTTAAGGTAATAATACCTAAATACCAGAGACATAGTTCGTGGTCTTAAGACCCTCAGACATTGATTTCGAACTTGTTTTCTATTTTTGATCCGTAGAACAAGTTCATTATTGTTCAGCATTCGTTGTTCATTTCCATGTTGTTATTATTACTACTTCCTATATCAGTGAGCAATTGTTTGCTCACTCTTGCATTTAACAATGCAGCTAAAGTTGAGAAAGTTGATGAGCCGTCTACTAGCAAAGGAAAGGGCAAGATGTCCAAATGTTGAAGACATATGAGAATTTTGTTTTAATGAATTATGTTAAAGACTTGTTTTAATATATGATGTATTCCACAAACTGATGTAATAATTTTAAGGTTAGATTACCTGGGATTTATTTTGAGATTATGATGTAGCCCTTTAATGGGAAAGATTGTTGTTTAAGTTATTTAAATTATGTCTTTATCCTTTGTGATGGGTAGTTAGATGTAATAATTTTGATAAGTGAGCACCAAATCCTGTGGGAATGAAGTACCTGAATTTGGGGGTGTCATAGGTTGGTATCAGATCCTTAGGTTATCAACCTTAGGTGGGGAAACCTTAGGAAGTAACCTTTAAGGAAACAGAAAATATAGAGGTGTTTAACTCTTATCGAGTTTTAAGGAATGGATTAAGGTATCCATTGAAGCTAAATAATAAAAGACATTATGTGCTATATGTTAAAAACTTATGTGCTCGCGAGTATCGAAAATGTTAAGTAAAACTTAAAATATTTTGTTGTCACCGATCCTGAGGAGCATAGTTCTGAGGATATAGAGGAGGATGATGAGGAATCCTGAGGAGTTTCCACCAAACTCCATATCAGCATAGATGTATGATGCTCTGTACGACCGTAACATAGAATTGCAAGACGAAGTTGAGGAGCTGAAGGGGATGGTTGAGATGCATCATGCTTCGATGGAGCAGAAGGATGCGGAGATTCAAGAACTTGACTCAAAATTTAGAAACACGGAGTGGGACCTAGTTCATACCAAGGGTCAGCATGAAGACTTATTAGCAGTAAACGAGAAGATGAAGACTGACATGGAGAAATTGAAAGATAATTTCAAGGAGGAATCAGCTAAGCGTGCAAGAGCAGAGGATGCTTGGATGAAGGCGACTCAACGTGCGAATGCGTCTTACGAGGCTAAGGTCCAAGTGAAGAAAGCCAAGATGAAGGAGATGGATTATGCTTTTAATTCGGCGATTGATAGGGCCCAGGATCGAGTCTATTATTACCCACCTCAGTTTGAGAATTTGCCGTGGTTCATGATGGATCGTAGAACAGCGTAACGTATCATAGAGGAAGAGCATCGGGAAGCCTTATGACGTCTTAATATGACTAGATAGAATAAGATAGATAATAATATGTGGTTAATTATGTGAATAAATAAACTGTGAATCCTTTATTTTGAGATAAATAAAGGGATGGTATGGGTATGTAATCCTGGAACTTGTTTAGTCCAGGAAAGTGAATTTTGATAGAGGTTATGCTATCTTTAACATGTTTTAAAATGTTACGAATGAATAAAATATCAAAGTTTATTTGAAATGTTATGTGTTATAGCTTTAGTCTTGGAATGTTTAAGTTAAACTTCAAATACCCAAGAAGTTGAGTAATGAACTAATAAGCGTATATCTTAACAGAAGATTCCTCCTAGAAGAAGACAACCACGTCAGCAAACACCTCCTGAGGGGTCTACCAATAATAACAATGAGACCAACGCTAATCCGGTTCAGCAGTTGGTAGCTCTGTTGACGGCTGCACTTGAGAATCAATCGCAAGCTCAAGTCACGACTTTTAAGGAATTCAAAGCGGTTGGACCGCCAGAGTTTCAAGGGTCTATGAATCCAGTGGAAGCCCAAACCTGGATCATGGAAATGGAGAAGGTGTTCGACGTTGCTAGAGTTAACAAAGATCAAAAGACTGCATTCGCAACGTTCATGCTGAAGTCTGAGACTAGCTACTGGTGGCAAGAAAATAAGGTTTGTGGGGGACAATGAGTAATAGCGTGGGATAGATTTAAGGAGATGTTTTTTGAAATGTACTTTCCAGCGAGTTCTCGAAATTAGCTGGAAGTGCAATTTCTGGAGTTGAAGCAAGGAACGATGACGGTGCCAGAATATGCTGAGAAGTTTAACGAGTTGGCAAGGTTTGCCACATATCAAGTCAACACCGACGAGCGTAAAGCGAGAAGGTTCGAACAAGGGTTGAAGCCCTGGCTTTACAGCAAGGTCTCAATGTTCCAGCTAAATACATTTGCAGCTGTACTGGAGAAGGCAATTATCACGGAAGGTGGAAGCGATGCCTTGACCAAGTACAACCAAGAACAGAAGAAGAGGAAGAATGAAAATGAGAATAAGGCTGGTGGAGGTAATGTTGGAAGTATCAATCAAAAAGAGGAAGTGGAGCGAGAATTCGACATCATGGAGGACAACAAGGAAATCGAGAAGAAAAAGTTTGAGGCTCACGCAACTTGCGGGAAGAACCATACTTGGGGTATATGTTTGAAGGAAAGAGTGTGTTTCAACTGTGGTCAGGAGGACACATTGCACGAATTGTTTTAGTCCGAAGAAAGGAGTATGTTTTACCTGCGGTTCAAAAGATCACATGGCTCGTGATTGCCTAAGAAGCCAGCGGGAAGTGCAAGTGGTGGAAAAGGAAACAACAACGGTGGTGGTGCATTGACTATCACTGGACCAGCATAGTCAAGTCGACCTACTGCGAGGACTTTCAATATGATCGTGTAGGATGCTGTACAGTCTAAGGATGTGGTGTCAGGTATCATTCCGATTAATTGTATTAATGCTTATGTACTATTTGATTCGGGTGCTACTTGTTCATTTATATCCAATGAATTTGCTCAGAATTTAGATTTGCCTCAGGACGAATTAGAATCTCCCTTAAGTATAGAGATTGCGAATAAGAAAGTGATTCTTGTCAGATACATATATATGAATTGTAGGGTGGCTATAAAAGGTCACGAGATGATGGTAGATTTGATACCAATTAGACTTAGTGAATTTGATGTTATTCTGGGAATAGATTGGTTATTCAATTACGGAGCAGTAATTGATTGCCAAAGGAAGTGTGTTAACCTTATGACTCCGTCAAAGGTTGTGTTCTTTGGAAGCAAGTCATCTCGACAAGCAAGTTGTCTGACGGTGATGTAAGCCAAGAAGTTATTGAGACAAGGATGTGTAGGATACTTAGCCTACATCGTCGATACACAGAAGAAGAGTGCGAAGTTGGAAGAGATACCGATCATAAGAGATTTTACAGACGTATTTCTAGACGATTTGTCGGGTCTTCCGCCGGATCGACAAATCGAGTTCGTGATTGACTTACTACCAGGAACGACCCCGATATCTAAGGCACCATACAGAATGGCCCTGGTAGAAATGAAAGAGTTGATGGTGCAATTGTAAGAATTGGTAGACAAGAAGTATATTCAGCCGAGTGTTTCTCCATGGGGAGCACTAGTGTTGTTTGTTAAGAAGAAAGACGGATCGATGCGGCTCTGCATTGATTACAGAGAATTGAATAAGGTCACGATTAAAAATAAGTATCCATTACCTAGAATCGATGATCCATTCGATCAGTTGAAGGGGCGAGATATTTCGAAGAAGATAGACTTGAGAAGTGGTTATCATCCGGTTGAAGGTGAGGTAGAAGGATGTACCAAAAATAGCATTCAGAACTCGGTATGGTCATTACGAGTTTTTGGTTATGTCTTTTGGTTTAACTAATGCACCTGCAACGTTCATGGATTTGATGAACAGGGTGTTTAAATCATTCTTGGACAAATTTGTGGTGGTGTTTATTGATGATATATTGGTATATTCCAAAACCAAAGAGGAACATATGGAACACTTGAGATTGACATTGGAGACGTTAAGAAAAGAGAAGTTGTACGCTAAGTTTTCAAAATGTGAATTTTGGTTGGAACGTGTGCAGTTTATCACTCACGTTATTGATAAGGATGGAATTTCGATAGATCCATCAAAGGTTGAAGCTGTAATCAACTGGGATCAGCCGAAGACACCATCAGAGGTAAGGAGTTTCTTAAGATTGGCGGGTTATTATAGGCGTTTTATTCAAGACTTTTCCAAGATCGCAACTCCGTTGACGAATTTAACTAGAAAAGCGGTTAAGTTTGTTTGGACAAAGAAGTGTGAGGAATGTTTTCGAGAATTGAAAAAGAGGTTGAGTTCAGCACCTGTGTTGTCATTGCCTGATGATACAGGGAATTTTGTGGTGTATAATGATGCATCGCATAAAGGACTAGGTTGTGTGCTTATGCAAAACGACAGAGTTATTGTGTATGCATCACGACAGTTAAAAGATTACGAGAAAGGGTATCCGACTCATGACTTAGAGTTGGCAGCAGTGGTGTTTGCCTTGAAAATTTGGAGAAATTATCTTTATGGAGAGAGGTGTGAGATATATGCCGACCATAAAAGTCCAAGTATATCTTTACACAAAAAGATTTGAACATGCGACAAAGAAGATGGTTGAGCCGATCAAAGATTATGATTGTGAGATTTTCTATCATCCCGGAAAGGCGAATGTTGTTACTGATGCCTTAAGCAGGAAGGGACGGGAGAAGTTAATGATGTTAACTGCTCAGGAGAAGCTAGTGTCGGAAATGGCTAAGATGGAGTTGGAAATTAAATATCCGGCAGAATTCAATGAAAAGTTGTTCCAGATGGGAAACGGTTCAACGTTGGTAGATAAGGTGAAAAATGTACAACTTCAGGATGAAGACTGCGACAAGATAAAACAGAGGATATCTGCAGGTGAGGAAAACAAATTCAAAATCGATTCGGAAGGGTTACTTCGATTCGAAGGGAGAATTTGGGTTCCGCCAGTATCAGAGGTTAAAGAAGAAATTCTGAGTGAAGCTCATAATTCAAGATATTCGATTTACCCTGGGAGTACAAAGGTGTACCAGGATCTTAGACATCATTTTTGGTGGCTGAATATGAAGATGGATGTGGCTGAGTGTGTGGCGAAATGCTTAACGTGTTAGAAAGTCAAAGTTGAACATCAAAGGCCAAGTGGATTGTTACAACCATTGGAGATACCAGAATGGAAATGGGAGCATATCACAATGGATTTTGTGGTAGGTCTTCCAACAACCCAATAAGGTTACGATGCCATTTGGGTGATTATCGACCGGTTGACGAAGTCGGCACACTTTTTGCCAATCAAGGTTCGATTTACACTAGATCGGTTAGCAAAGTTGTACGTAAAGGAAATTATGTCAAGACACGGTGTACCTGTGTCCATTGTATCAGACAGAGATCCACGTTTCACATCTAATTTCTAGAAATGGTTACAAGAATGTTTAGGAACACAGCTGAGAATAAGCACAGCGTACCATCCTCAGACCGACGGACAAAGTGAGAGAACCATCCAAACACTAAAGGATATGCTCAGAGCGTGTATTATGGATTTCAAGGGAAATTGGGATGACCATCTACCATTGGTGGAATTTGCTTATAATAATAGTTATTAAGCGAGTATTGGCATGCTGCCTTACGAAGCGTTATACGACAGGAAATGTAGAACTCCGTTATGCTAGGACGAGGTAGGTGAATGTCAGTTATTGGGTCCATAATTGGTACAACAGACTTTCGAGATCATCAAAGTGATTCGAGCGAGATTAATAGCCGCACAAGATAGACAGAAGAAATATGCCGATCAGCATCGACAGAATCGAGAATTCGATGTCGGTAGTTATGTTTTCTTGAAAGTATCTCCCTGGAAGGGAAAAATTCAGTTTGGCAAGATGGAGAAATTGAGCCCTAGATTTATAGGACCTTTCGAAGTGCTTAGACGAAGTTGGTGAAGTGGCGTCTGAGGTAGCTTTTACCTCTCCAGGAGTTGGAACATATTCATAATGTTTTCCATGTATCGGTACTGAGGCCATATAAGCCTGACTATAAACATGTTATAGAATATGAGCCCTTACAGTTTGAGAAAGATTTGTCATATGAAGAAGGACATGTTCGAATTGTTGACAGAAAAGAACAAGTACTGAGGAATAAGGTGATACCTTCTGTTAAGGTAATCTGGAGAAACCACAATGCTGAAGAAGCTACGTGGGAGCTTGAAAGCGTTATGATGAAGAATTATCCTTAGTTATTTGCTTAATTTTGTATAGCGATTCTGGGGACAGAATCTTGTTAAGGAGGGAAGAATGTAACAAATAAATTTTTTGAGTTGTGATTCTGGGGACAGAATCCTTTTAAGGAGGGAAGGATGTAACGATCGAGAATTTTGTAATATAATTTAAATATTTATGGAATTAAATAAATATTTAAAATAATTTATTTACTGAGGAAATAAATAATTGATGAACTGTGGTGAATTAATTTTGTAATTAAATTGATTAGTGTAAATTAAATTGAGTAATGATAATTTATCGGAAGGATTTAATTTAAGGAAATAATTAAATTAAATCAATTGCTTAATATTTAAGAAGATAATTAAATTAAATGAATTATTTAATTTAATGGAAATAAATAAATTAAATAAAGTGGTGTTTCTAATTTATTAATTAAATTAGATATATAGTTATTTATTAATTATAAGATATAATGATTGTAAGACCCCAAAATTTTAAAAATAAAAGGAATTTCCTTTATTTATTATTTTGAAATAGTAAGGTTGATTTGATTAATGTGGATAGTTAAGGGTTAAATACGCAAATATTTCAAAATAAGCAAGTGGTTATAAAATATTCATTATCGTCGGGGAATATTCGTACGACCTGCGCAGCCATGTGTGGGCCCCATAACGGAAAGCGATTGGATGAAGAAAATGACAAATATAAGTTGTTTTTAAATAACTTGGTAGTTGTTATTCTTAATTATCTTGTTGGAATACGGTGGTTAAAACACACTAATACGCGTTGTTGAACAAGATACACCGGTATTGCACCAATTATTGATTCTTACGTGAAGAAGGCACTACTCAATAATGGTTACGTAATTATTATTCAATGATATTTTATTGAGTTAATAATTCTTTGCGTTGATATTTTATATTCTTCATTGTTTCAATAATTGTCATTACACAAAAAGATTTTTCATTATAAAGCAATAATTCATATTATCGAATAATATTATTAGATAACATTATTGGCAATGTCTAGAAAGTTACGCTCTGAGAGGTTTGGTCACCTAATCAGCAGTGGCTAGAAGAAGAAATTCTTATTCGAAAGCCCCTCTTTCTGGAACCGCGCTCGTCGGTTGTCAATATTGTGATTCGTAATATTATTTGTGAATAATTAATTATTGATTTATATGATGAGGAAAATATTGATTTTATGTGGATATAGATGGAGAAATTTTTAAAATGACAATTGTTGAAAATTAATATTTTATCTTTTTCTCGATAAAACAATTCATTTAAATATATTATTTTAATAATATATTAACGGTGATATTTTTACAACGAATGTGGGATATATGAGTATACGAGGAGGAAGAGTATTTTTGTTGCAATAAATGTTTAAAAACATGTTAAACATGTCGGTGGACCCCATTTATTGATGAAATTTGATTATACCGTAAAATCGCTTGATTTGTGGATTTTGGCCAATTTCTATTTGGAATTTGGAAAACTTTCTTCGCAAAGTTGTAGAGAATTGAAATTCTATAAAAACTCGCGTGATTCGAATTTTCTAATGAAAGGGCTATTTATTATGAATTATTGAAGTTCAAGCTCAAATAATTGATTTTTGGGAGTTTAAAATATTTTTGTAAGAAAAACGTTTTTGTTGTAATTGAGTGGCTCATATGTGTTATAAATGATCTGAAATCAGATTTCTAAGGTGGGCTTGAATATTTTTAAGAAATATTATTATTTTATTAAATTTTCGCTTTGGTGTTCTAAGCATTTTCCTATAAATAGGTGCTTAGGTTAGAATTGAAAATCACAATGTAAATCAAGTTTTTCTCTCTATATTATCGAGCGTATTCTTGTGAGTATTTTGAGTATACTTTGACTATTGCTAGATCGGTGCAAGTTCCTTCAAAGATTATATCCCAGATTCTAGCTAGAAATCTTGATCTTCGAGGTAAGGGATATTATTTTTTTTCGTAATGATATTATTTCTTCAATATCATTATCTTTGAAATGTTGATCTGAAGTTTTTATCAAATTTGGAACTTTTTCATGTCTGGGTTACTATTCATGGGTTACTATTCATGAGTTACTATTCACGAGTTACTATTCAATGAAGTTCTTATTCACGAAGTTATTATTCACGAGTACTATTCATGAAGCGTGAAGATGTTTTTGTGGAATTTCTATCTTTTGGTGTCTGAGTTACTATTCACGATATCGGCACTATTCACGATACTATGGCACTATTCACGTATACGGTACTATTCATCTAAAAAATAAAATTTCTTCTTTTCGTCAAAACATCTATTCGGATACTAACTCGATTGTATCCATGTTTTGATTATTCTTGAATTTTACACCACTATGATTATTTTTGAGGTATTTTTGGACGTGGATAAACCAAGTACGAATCCTTAATCCTTAATCCTTGTCATTTTGTTTCAATGGATTCGTTTCTTTAAAAAATATTTTCATCATCCTCGCCTTAAATGATGATATTATGGAATATCTTTGGCACGTAGTGCAAAGATGAATGATTTCTTAAGAATATCTTTGGCTCTGTAGTGCAAAGATGAATGATTCTGAAGAATATCTTTGGCCCGTAGTGCAAAGATGAATGTGTGTTTAAATGAATATGATTAATCGATGAATATCTTTGGCAGAAGTGCAAAAGATGAATATTTAATTCTAGATGTATATTGATTGATGTTACAGGATAAAAGATAGACGATGAACTTTTAAATTCATACATAGAAGATAGTAGTTTGCATTCTCTACTTAACTCTTCTAATGAATTATTATTTCCGCTGCTAATATTGATTTAAAATTTGTTGTCTATTGTATTCTATTAGATTTTTCCCTGTTGAAGACTAACGGTAATTTGTTGTATATTATCTTAGTCATAATATTCTTTACTGGGCTAGTTGAGCTCACCCTTTTCCTTTTTGTTCCATTTTTCTTCTCAGGAGGCGAGAATATAGCGAGTACGAGTCGGGGTATGGAATGAAGGTTTTAGAAAGAATTGTTTAGTAGTCCTCACTATTTTTGTAAAATAATGTATCAATAAATGTGATGAGGATTTATTTGAGTATAGATATTGTCTAGAAGATAATATTTGTATTCAAACTCACAGTTTTACGGTTGTAATAATAAAGATGTAGTTGTTTCTGTACCATGTATTGACAACTCAGAATAGGTGATGTATACCTATTTTGGGGGCGTCACAATGATAATAAGAATTTTATTAGTATTTATTTAAATTAGCTAAACTAAAGTTATTTACATTAACTAAATTAAAAGTGTGACAATTGGAAACTATATGATATAAATATTATTTAAATAATCTAGTTGGGGGTTTTTGTGTTTAGCCAAACAAGGCCTTGTGGCCTTTGGCTTATTCAACTGATGCAAACCTGTTGGGTTTTTACCTGACGTTAGTGGGAGTCAGTTTATAATTCCTACGCGTCTATTATTCTAAGGCTAAGTTCAGAGAGAAGGAAACAGAGAGTGTTGAGAGAGAGAGCTTGGAAGAAAGAATCACAGAGAATTTGAAGAAAGAGAAGGGTTGTTAATTGTTCTTTCTAATCAAGGTATAAACTACCCCCATTCTAAATTTTAGTTCGGTATATATATAAATCTATTCTATGTGATTGGAAATCACGTGAATTGTGGTATGTATATATGTTCATATAGATTTGCAAAACTCTGTTAATTATCATGTATACTTGTTATTTGTTATCAAATTCGTAAAAATTGGGTATAAGAAGAAAAAGGAAAATCACAGTGTTTATGTTCATATAAAATGGCCTTAGAAAGTACCAAATTTCTTGTCCAATATGTGATGTAATCTGTAATTTGTTGGTGGATTATGATAATATATTAAAAAACGAAAGCGGCATAGTTTGAATCATGTCAAATGATTAAGAAACGAATTCGTGGTGATCGAATTCGTTAAAAGTATAAAATGAGGAAATTTGGGGAAAAATATAGTTTTGATTCTTCAAAGTTGTGTTTATATAATGTTTTTGCATATAGAATGGTGTTTAGCATGTATAACTATAATATGACAAAGTGTTAGATGTTGAAGTTGGGAGATTTTTTGTAGAATTGGGATTTTGGCCAGCAGTAGTCCTGCATTTTCAAGCTTCGCAAAAAGCGGAGATGAGGCATCGCCTTGGCTATTGTCTAGCTGTGTGATTGTTCTTGTGAGCATGCTACATATATGGGCGTATGCATACCGCGATCAGACGGGACGCTTGATTTACCAGTGTATTCTTGGCGTGGTCGCCATGAGTAGCGAATACGATAGTGAAGTTTTCTTAATCGCAGGTCATGTGTAACGGACTTGGGTTAGTTTAGGATGCATGTTAAGGATATTAAAACATAAAGTGGACTATAATAACATATTGTAAGGTGTTGTAATACAAAGTGTAAAAGAGTTTTAGGTGATTGTTAATTGAGTTATACAATGAAACTAAAGTGATGTTTTCAAAAGTTAGAAATGAACGAGTAAGTTATGTTGGCTCGTAATGCGATTTCAGATTCGTTAAGTATGTTAACCTAAATGGTTAGATGCTAGGTTAGGGTTATGACCTAAATGATGGTTTAATACCCACAGGGTTAATATTTATACAACTAATTGTTGTTGCGATTGTAATGATATGTGTAGGGTAATTGGAGATTATTTTATACTTGTGTAGCTTACAAATAAGGCAATTTCCTAAACCTTAACTCTTTACATTGAGCAAGTTTTCTAACTTCATTCTTTTCATATTGAATGCATGTTCCCATTCCTAAATCGTTATTGTACAAGTTCTTAAAATTCTTGTAAGGTTGAGTAAGCCTAGTTTATCTTGAGTATGTTTGTACAAGCTCTTGTAACCTAATTTGTTACATCGAGCGAGCTTTACTTTCCTTATTATCATTCGAAGCATATATTGTTCTAATACATTGATTCATAGAAGATTGTTCTAAACTCCTTTGAATATAGCACTTTGCATGTATATCATGTTATTCAGTTATATATATTGTTGATATAGAATCTTTGAATTTAATAGCCTTGTTCAGTTATACATTCCCGTATTGAACCTTTATTGATGGAAGTTGAATATTGTTATAAAATTCTAGAGAAACTGATAAGCTAGTTCCAAACTAAACTTTCTTTAGTGCGGAAATTCTAAATTCAAACCGAGACGAATAACCCTAATATAGGGGATTTTTATGCGTGTAACGTTTAGATGTTTGTGCACAATACATGGTACAAAGGGCTGATCCCCTAAACGCTAAAAGGGTCTCAGATAGCCTAGTGATTATTAAGGTTAAGGTAATAATACCTAAATACCGAGACATAGTTCGTGGTCTTAAGACCCTCAGACATTGATTTCGAACTTGTTTTCTATATTTGATCCGTAGAACAAGTTCATTATTGTTCAGCATTCGTTGTTCATTTCCATGTTGTTATTATTACTACTTCCTATATCAGTGAGCAATTTTTTTCTCATTCTTGCATTTAATACTACAGCTAAAGTTGAGAAAGTCGATGGGCCATCTACTAGCAAAGGAAAGGGCAAGATGTCCAAATGTTGAAAACATGTGAGAATTTTATTTTAATGAATTATGTTAAAGACTTGTTTTAATATATGATGTATTCCGCAAACTGATGTAATAATTTTAAGGTTAGATTACCTGGGATTTATTTTGAGATTATGATGTAGCCTTTTAATGGGAAAGATTGTTGTTTAAGTTATTTAAATTATGTCTTTATCCTTTGTGATGGGTAGTTAGATGTAATAGTTTTGATAAGTGAGCACCAAATCCTGTGGGAATAAAGTACCTAGATTTGGGGGTGTCACAATAATAACTAGCTAAGCTGATAAAGCTACGTACTTCGGTCACTAACTTGGGTTGCTCCCAGCTTTGAATTGTTTCAATCTTTGTTGGGTCAACAGATATTCCATGATTTGATATCACGTGCCGAAGGAATGCTACTTCCTCAAGCCAAAACTCACACTTCTTCAACTAGGCATAAAGTTTGTTTTCACGAAGCTTTTGGAGTATCAGCCTCAAGTGTTGTTCATGATCTTCACGACTTTTGGAATATATGAGGATGTCATCAATAAAGACGACTACAAAATGATCCAAATATTGCATGAATAATCGATTCATCATATCCATGAAGGCAGCAGGAACATTAGTCAATCCAAAAGACATGACTAGGAATTCATAATGCCCATACCGAGTTCTGAAAATAGTCTTTGGGATGTCATTGGTTTTAATCTTTAACTGCTGATATCCGGAACGAAGATCAATCTTTGAAAAGAATTTGGCTCCTTGTAACTGGTCAAACAGGTCATCAATGTGTGGCAATGGCTACCTATTTTTGATGGTGACATGATTCAACTCCCGATAATCAATACAAAGTCGCATACTTCTATCTTTCTTATTTACGAAGAGAACTGGAGAACCCCAAGGAGATGTACTAGGATGAATGAAACCGATGTCTAACAATTCTTGCAGTTGAGTCTTTAACTCCTGAAGTTTAACATGAGTCATTCGATATGGGGCTTTGGAAATGGGTTTTATACCGGGTTTAAGGTCGATACAAAATTCAATTTCACGCTTTGGGGGTAGGCCAAGAAGTTCTTCAGGGAATACGTCACGAAATTTATTAACAATGGAAATATCATTCAAATCTGACGTATTTTTGTTTAAATCTGTGACATGGGCTAAGAAAGCTTGACATCTATTTTTTAATAAACGAATAGCTTTATGACTTAAGATGACAGTAATTGACTTTAATGGTTTGGTTACTTGAATTCGTATAATAGATTGGTTAGGAATATGAAAGCTAACAACCTTACGAAAAATAATCAATTTTAGCATTATGAGTAGTCAACCAATCAATTCCTAAAATCACATTGAATGCAAGTCTTTTTAAAGAAATAAGATCGACAGGTAATGTGCGATTACCGATTTGAACCAAACAAGACTTATAAACAGTGGATGTTATGAAGGTTTCTCCCAACGGAGTTTCAACAGATAAATCAAAGTCTAATTTCTCTGGAGTCAAATTTAAACATTGAGCGCAAGTAAGAGAAATAAAAGAATGGGTAGAACCAGTATCAAATAATATATAAGCTTCGCAAGAGTTTATGATTAGCTTACCCGTGATCACCTCATTTGGATTCCTCACTTTTTGAGAGGTTACGACAAACGATCTCCCTTGAACTACCAGTTTTGTCTTGTCTGGGATGGCCTTTGATGCCTTCATCCCAGCTGGACTTGACTTTGGTGCACGACAAAATCAGGCTAGGTGACCTTCACTTCCACAATTGTAACATGCTTTGGACTGGTGCGTACAGTTTGGACTGGTGTGTCCCTCTCCCCCGCATTTGTAACATACGATCGGTGGTCGTTTTCCTTCCTTAACAACAGGTGATGGTGCTGACGTCTTTCCATCATTATTCAATATCCTCTTCTTGAAATTTCCACTTCTATTATCTTGGCCATGATTACCACCGGAGTGGTTACCATTTCTTGTATGTTGATTCCCTATACATTTGTTGTCACGGCTTCAATGACTGCTACCACTGGTATTATTGACTTGATGGCTGCTCTCTCTTGGTTGGGTTGACTCATTATCGCGCTCTAATAACTGAGCCCTATTTACAACATCTTAATACAAACACAGTTTATGTGAGACCCCAAATTTTATGAATAAAGATTTAAATTTCTCGAAATATTTTTTTTTAAATATTATGGTGTGGTTTTAATATAATGTTATAGTTGCGGGAAATATTTATAAATTTTGCAAAGTATGCAAGTTGTTATATAATATTCGATTGGTCGGGAAATATTCTTTTTGTCGAGGAATATCCGTACGACGGCACAATCATTGGTGGACCCCACAACGGAAGTATTGTCGTAATAAGAAAACGATGTAATTATCTTTTATAAAAATAACGGCAAAAGTGTTACTGAATTAAAGCTGTTGACCTACCCAAAGAGTAAAAGTACAATAATATGTCTGGCGTGGTCATGTAGTAGCACACAAGTATTAATTATTGATGCTTACGTAAGAAGTCACCTCGCTTATACTCAATTATTGCTACAAGAATTCTTTGCATCATATCTCTCATATTATTAATTCAATTATTGTCACAGTATCATCTGCATAATATGTTATATTATTAAATCAATAATTGAAATGGCAAAGTTATTCATATTATTATTTGCAATATTGACAATGTCTAGAAGTTCTGTCAAGGAGAAGTTTGGTCACCTAATTGCGTGCCAATAAGGAGAAATCCTTATCGGAAAGCACCCTCTTTCCTGGGAACGACCTGGTTGTTAAATATTGTGAATTATAATTTTAATGATGAATAAGTTCGTGTTGATTAAAGATAAAATTGATAGTTCCATTGTGTTGGAATTATTAGTGTTAGTGAAAATCGACATTTATTTCGATAATAATTGATGTCTGGAAGTTATATTGACCAATCGGGTAATTAACCGGATAAATGAGCAATTAATTGCTATTGATTCACATGATTATAACTATTTGTTCACATGTGTGTTCTATTGATTCACATTCATTTACTGTTAGGGGAGTTGGTGCAAGATTGATAATACTTGCATGTCTAAGTTAAAAATAGTGGTATAGATGGAGGTACTATACTGTAATTCGTATTTTCACATGTCTAGAACAATTGAGTCACATGATTTACTATTGATTCACATGATTTACTATTAGGGGAGGTGGTGCAAGTTTGATAATACTTGCAGGACTAAATTAAAAATGAAGAAAAATAGGAAGGTATTATACTGTAATATTTCGAGCCCCAAAATGTCCAATTATTGAAACTATATTTTCCTATAAATAGAAGCTCATTCTTCCTTCATTTCTCACCAATTCACTAAAGCTATAGAGCAATTATTATAGAGAGACATTATAGAGAGAAAGAAGAAGAGAAGTCTCGCTACCTCACTATTCCAAAGATCCGTCTTCTTTTTCGAGGTAAAGGGTATTATTCTTTCGTATTCATGAAGAAGAGGGTTATTTTCTTTCAATACTCGTAAGGGTTGTTATTCCATTCTTTATTATTATGTTGGAATAACTCTATCATGGCAAGTACCGCATACATGGTGAAATTCTTCCGTTATTCCATTCTTTATTATTCTATTGGAATAACCTATCGTGTGGTCTATCGCATGCCCTGGTGAATTTGTTGTTATTTTATTCTTTATTATTACGTTGAATATCCTATCTGTATGTAATTACGCATGACTGGTTCCATTTTTTATTATTTTGTTGGAATATCTTGTCTGCATTTTGGACATTATTATTATTTGGTTCCATTCTTTATTATTCGTTGAAATATCGTGCATGCGGATTACGCATGACCTAGTTCCAATCTTTATTATTACATTGGGAATAACTTCGTGCATGCGGCCTATCGCATGCATGGTGAATTCTTACGTTATTCCATTCTTTATTATTTTGTTGGAATAACCTATCTATGTGGATTACCGCATTTATGGTGAATGATCCTTTATATTCATTCTTTATTAAATTGTAGAAATGATCTGTTTACGTGGATTACCGCATGGCGGCTTAAAATCCATTTCCAATTTTCGTATATTCTATTATACTCATCTGGGATATCATTTCTTTTGTAATCGTCATGAAATATCGTTTTCTTTGGTATTTTTCTGTTACGAGTTACTATTCACGGGTTACTATTCACCCAGTTACTATTCACTCTAGTATTATTCACTCGGGTATTTGGGGCACTTTTTGTGCCGGAGTACTATTCATGAGTTACTATTCACGGGTTACTATTCACCCAATTACTATTCACTCTAGTATCATTCACTCGGGTATTTGGGGTACTTTTCATATCGAGGTACTATTCACGGGGTACTATTCCCGAAGTACTATTCACAGGGTACTATTTACCCGAAAAATATATTTCTTTTCTGTCCAAATTATTTTTGGTACATGAATATTATTCTTGAATTTTACTCTAAAAGCAGTATCATGTTGACAATTTGGATATTTTTAAACTCTAGATAAATTTAAAGTCTTTAATATTTATCCTTGATTTCGTTGGATTTGATTTCATTTGATTATTGCTTATATCATTGTCATCATCCTCATGCTTATATTGTGATAAAAGTCATCTTTGGCTTACGTGCATAGATGGACTTGGTATGATTATGACCGGGGATTATTCGGTATAATCATGACCGTAATGTAACGAATGATGTGGTAAAAGTCCTCATTAGCATGTAGTTCATTGATGGACAGTTGTTGGTATGATTATGACCAGAGATTATTCAGTATAATCATGACCATTGATGATTACATGAATATCCTTGGCCGTGGTGCAGGGATGATTCGATTTTATTCATTAAGCTGAGTCTCAGCTATAAAGTTGATGAAAAAAAATTATAAATCATAGAATATAGTAGATTTTATTCTATACATGACTCTTCTAATGGATTGCTTATTCCGCTGCAGTTGTTGATCTAAAACTTGTTGTCTATTGTATTCTATCGGTTGTTATATCTTGTTGAAGGCTAAGGATAATTTATTCTACATTATCTTAGTCATAATATTTCTTCTTGGGCTAGTTGAGTTCACCCTTTCTTTCATTGTTCTCTTGTGAAATGAGAATATAGTGGGACGAGTCGGGGAATGGAGTGATGGTGCAAGATAAATGGCTTTAGCAGTCCTCACTATTCTACGGAATAATGTGATAATAATTGTATTGAGGACAACATTGAGTGCGGATATTGTCTAGATGACAATATTCTTGTTTAAACTCTCAGCAATGTTTTGTCGTATTTTACACAACTGTTGTATAATTAAGTTGTATTTGATTTCTGTACCATGTATTTGGCGACTCAAGATGGGTGATATACCTGTTTTAGGGGCGTCACAGTTGGTATCAAAGCTTAGGGATATGATCCCTGGCTAAGATGAGAGGCTAGAACTAGGAAGGGAGAGACAGGTAATTTCTTCGCTAGTATGACCTACCTAAGTTTATTTGGTATTTAATTGGTTGGTCAGAGTATAGGGATAATATGTGATATGTCAATTAACCCTTGTTCTGTGGCAGTGTTTGAAATGGCATCTGAAAATGTCGAGATAAGCAATGAAGCACATGAGACCGTTGAGTCACCAACGATCAATACCCAGGATAATGTGCAACAGGAAGACAATAATCCTCAGGTAAATAACAACACCGATCAAATGATGAACGATGGGATGTTCAGAGGTTTTATGCAATTCATGAAACATCAAGCGAGAGAGACTCCTGTTCAAAATGCAGGTGGAAATAATGGCAACCCACGGTTGGTCACTGCTAAGCAGTTCAAGGAGCTGGGACCGCCGGAGTTTTTGGGAAAGCCAGAACCACTTAAGGCGGAGACGTGGTTAAAGCAAATCACCAAGATATTTGATATTTTGGGATGCTCCAAGGAGCAAAAGGTTCCCTTTGCCACCTTTATGTTGCATGAAGAGACAGATTACTGGTGGGAATCTATAAAACGTACCTAGCCTGACGCACTCAAGATGTCTTGGGAGAAGTTCCAAGAGTTGTTCAACGACAAGTACTTTCCCGAAAGTATTCGTCACATGAAGGTGGTGGAGTTTATCAAGTTGGAGCAAAACAATATGACCGTGTCGCAATACGAGGCTAAATTTGGGGAGTTATCCCGGTTTGCATCCCATTTGGTCGATAATGAGGAGCGAATGACGCGAATGTTTCTAAGAGGTTTGAAACCTGATATACGTCAATACCTCATTTCTCATAAATTGTGTTTGTATTCAGATGTAGTGAATGGGGCTCAGTTATTGGAGTGCAATAATGAGCCAGCCTAACCAAAGGATAACGAGCAACAACACGATAATAATCGTATTGGTGGCAACGGCCATCAGAACAATGATAACCATTGTGGGGGAAATTATCATGCCAAGAATGGTAACCACTTCGGTGGAAATCATGGCCAAGATAATAGGAGTGGAAATTTCAAGAAGAGAAGGTTTAACAATGATGGAAAGACAGCAGCACCAGCACCCGTTTTCAAGGAAGGAGAACGACCACCAATTGTATGTTTCAAATGCGGAGGGGAGGGACATATCAGTCCAAACTGCGTGATGAAGTCCAAAGCATGTTACAATTGTGCAAAAGAAGGTCACCTAGCCTGATTTTGTCATGCACCAAAGTCAAGTCCAGCTGGGACGGTGGCACCAAAGGCGGATACAAACAAAACAAAGTCGGTGGTTTCAGGAAGAGCGTTTTTCATGACTTCTCAAAAAGCGAGTAACCTGAACTAAGTTAGCACGGGTTAGTTAATTATAAATTTTTGTGAAGTCTATACCTTATTAGTTACCGGTTATACCCATTCTTTTATCTTTCTTGTTTGTTCTCAACATTTAAATTTGACCCCAGAGAAATTAGACTTTGACTTATTGGTTGAAACTTCGTTAGTAGAAACCTTCATTTCGTATGTTATTTAAGTCTTGGATGAGAGTCACAGTTTTTAAATGATATTTCTATATTTAATCAATTTCCTGACGTATTCTTGAAGAACTTCCTGGCCTACCCCAGAGTGTGAAATCGAATTTTGTATTGACCCCAGTACAAAACCCATTTCTAAAACCCTTAAATATTTCTTCACCTAAAATGATCGTATAATGCGCCAAGGACGTTGGCTCGAGCTGTTGAAGATTACGACTTTACCATTAAATATCATCGTGGAAGAGCAAACATGGTAGCTGACGCGTTGAGTAGAAGATCCTATGCGTTTACGAGTGCGATGTTGTTAACACAAAAACCCATTTCGTATAACTTACAAATGATGAAGATAGAGTTAAAGACTCTAAGGACCCACATGAAGATAACGAATATATGATTAGAATCGACTTTAATCGATAAAGTTAAAGTCGCTCAAACTACACACCTGGAGCTGATGAATGTGAAGAAGAAGGTTCAAGAGGGCGTTATTCTAGAAGCAAGAATCGATGAAGAGAGAAAATCTCAACCCTCGATTTTATTGGCCCATTTGAAATCCTCGATTGAGTAGGAACTGTGGCCTATAGACTCGTTTTACCTCCAAGTATGTCGCATGTTCATAACGTTTTTCACGTATCGATGTTACGTAAATATGTGGACAACCCGAACCACATCATTAAATTAGAACTAGACGACATAGCAGAAGATTTAACGTATGAGGAGATACGTGTTAAAATCATGGATAAGAAGGATCGTATTCAACACTCAAAGGTTATACCTCAAGAGTTAGAATCTGAAATGAAGTCAAGGTATCCTCATCTCTTTGGCATACGAGGTACGTACGTAAATTTCGAGGGTAAAATTTCATAAGGAGGGGAGATTGTGAGACCTCAAATTTTATGAATAAAGATTTAAATTTCTCGAAATATTTTTATTTGAATATTATGGTGTGGATTTGATATAATGTTATAGTTGGGGGTAATATTTATAAATTTTGCAAAGTATGCAAGTTGTTATATAATATTCGATTGGTAGGGGAATATTCTTTTTGTAGGGAATATCAAATGCACGACAAAGATCATTGGTGGACCCCATAACAGAAGTATTGTCATAGTAAGAAAACGACAGAATTATTTTTTTTATAAAAATAATGGCGAAAGTGTTACCATTAAAACTGTTGAACTACCCAAAGAGTAAAAGTACAAGAATCTGGCGTGGTTGCATAGTAGCACAGGTATTGATTATTGATGCTTACGTAAGAAGTCACTCGCTTATACTCAATTATTGCTATGAAGAATTCTTTGATCATATCTCTCATATTATTAATTCAATTATTGTCACAAGATCATCATCGCATAATATGTTATATTATTAAATCAATAATTGAGACGGCAAAGTTATTCATATTATTATTTGCAATATTGACAATGTCTAAAAGTTCATCAAGGAGAGGTTTGGTCACCTAATCGGCGCTACCAATATGGAGAAATCCTTATCGGAAAGCCCTCTCTTTCAGGAGAGAACGACCGTTATTAAATATTGTGAATTATAATATTAATGATGAATAAGTTCGTGTTGATTAAAGATGAAATTGATAGTTCCATTGTGTTGGAATTATTAGTGTTAGTGAAAATCGACATTTATTTCGATAATAATTGATGTCTGGAGGTTATATTGACCAATCGGGTAATTGCTTAGGATAAATGAGCAATTAATTGCTATTGATTCACATGATTATAACTATTTGTTTACATGTGTGTACTATTGATTCACATTCATTTACTGTTAGGGGAGTTGGTGCAAGATTGATAATACTTGCATGTCTAAGTTAAAAATAGTGGTATAGATGGAGGTACTATACTGTAATCCGTATTTTCACATGTCTACTGTGACGCCCCTAAAATTAGGTATACATCACCCATCTTGGGTAGTCAGATACATGGTACAGAATTTAAATACAACTTACTAATATAACTATCGTGTACAATACGACATAAACTGTGAGTTTGAATACAAATATTGTCTACTAGATATTATACAAACTCAAAAGGAGTCCTCATTACAATTATTATCACACTATTTCACGAATAGTGAGAACTACTAATGCTATCCTACGGACCATTACTCCGCTCCCTGACTCGTCCCGCCTATATTCTCATTTCAAGAGAACGGTGAAAGAAAGGGTGAGCTCAACTAGCTCAAGAAGAAATATTATGACTAAGATAATGCAATAAATAAATTATCATTAGCCTCTGGCAATGATGTTAAACCGATAAAATATAATGAACATCAAGTTTAACTACAAATGGAACCAAAGAATCCATTAAAAGAGTCAAGTAGAAAATAAAATCTACTATCTTTTATGATTTAAAAGGTTTTTCATCATCGTTATAATTTGAGACTCAAACTTTAATAAATATTCCACATCATCGAATCACCCCACACACTTCGGCCAAGAATATTCTTTAGTATCACGACCACAATTATTCATGCACTACTACGGCCAAGAATAGTTGTGTATTCATTAATGGTCATGATCATGCCAACAATTTGTCCATCAATGCACTACTGACTCATCGAGGATTTTACCACATCATTTGTAACATTACGGCCATGATTACCTTTGAATAGTCTCTAGTCATAATCATACCAAGTCCATCTATGCACTCACATGCCACGGATGACTTTCAACATAATATAAACATGAGGATGATGACAATGATATAAGAATTCAATAAAACAAGTTCAAGAATTAATTTATCTAGGAACCAATAACATCCAAATCATCAACATGATACTGCTTTGTAGACTAAAATTCAAGAATACTGAGAAGAATATTTTCATGAAAGGATATTGGATGAAGCGCAAATATCAAGGATATTCCACTAATTTCATGGAGTATAGAAGTCAAAGTTTTAACCAACCGAGTATAATAAAGAATGGAATAACAAAAGAAATCACCATGCATGC
This sequence comes from Panax quinquefolius, assembly GCA_020205615.1. NCBI lineage: Eukaryota > Viridiplantae > Streptophyta > Magnoliopsida > Apiales > Araliaceae > Panax > Panax quinquefolius. The sequence goes on from CM035173.1 coordinate 87,286,117, forward strand.
GATAGAAGCACTTGCAGGCGAGTTATTCCAACGAGAATAATAAATAACGGAACCAGTCCCACAGAAACGCATGCAGACGAGGATATTCCAGCGAGAATAATAAAGAATGGAACCCGGTCCGGCGTAAAACACATGACGAGGATATTCCAATGTAATAATAATAAAAGAGCGGAACCAGGTCAGGTGTAAAAACACATGCATGTGATATTCCAATAGAATAATAATAATAAACGGAACCAGTCCGGTGTAAAACACATGAGCAGGATGTTCCAATAGAATAATAATAAAGAGCGGAACCAGTGTAAAGGTGTAAAACACAGAGCATGGATGTTCCAATAGAATAATAGAAGAATGTCACCAAGTATAGGGTAAACCATTATTAAAAGTTATTCCAATGAGAATAATAAGCAATGGAATAACAACAGATTCTCTTCATGAATAAGAAAGAATAACACCCCTTACGAGGTACAACAAATAATATTCCCTACCTTAGAAGAAGCTGAATATTGGAAAAGTGAAGTAGCAGAATACTTTTCTTCTTTCTCTTTATAGTTTCTCTCTCAGAGTTTCAATTGAATTCGTAAGAAATAATGAAGGAATGAGCTTTCTATTTATAGAAAAGCTGAGGGTGGCTCTTGGTCTTAATGAAGGGTCAAAATGACTCTTGGTAATATTGAAGAGACAACTACTATTTGCGAAGGGGTAATTAACCCTTGGAACACCGAAGAGGCAGTTAACTCTTGGTAATATTGAAGGGACAACTACTATTTGTGAAGGGTAATTACTATTGACGAAGGTAATTACTATTGATGAAGGTAATTACTATTGAAGAAGGTAATTACTATTGACGAAAGTAAATACTATTGATGAAGGTAAATACTATTGACGAAGGTAAATACTATTGACGAAGGTAATTACTATTCACAAAGGTAATTACTATTCACAAAGGTAATTACTATTGACGAAGAAACTCTTAGATGATGACATATGGGCCCCCCATAAAATAATCACTTACCACAAATGTCTCATAACAGACTCTTTATATACATCAAGGATTGAATAAATATTACCACAAATCATTTTATTTTTTAATCAACACATATTTAATCTTTCAACAATTATTAATCATTTATAACTTGTTGTCACGAATTAATAATATAACATATTATCTGAGATGATAATGTGACAATAATTGAATCAATAATATAAGAGATATGATGCAAGCAATTACTTGTAGCAATAATTGAGTATAGCTAAGTGACTTCTCATGTAAGCATCAATAATCAATACCGTAGCTACTATGCAACCACGCGATTACATCGTATTTTTTACCATCGGGTAGTTCAGCTTTTAATTGTGAACACCTCCGGCCGATTATTTTTATAGAAAGATAATTTTGTCATTTTCTAACTACGACAATACTTAGTTGTGGGGTCCACCAATGATTGAGCCGTCGCATTTAATATTCCAAACAAAAAAAGAATATTCCCCAACCAAACTAATATTTTATAACAACTTGCTTACTTTGCAAAATTTATAAATATTACCCACAACTATAACATTATATCAAATTTATTCCATAATATTCAAAAATAATATTTATAGAAAATTCATCTTTATTTATAAAAGCTGGGGTCTTACATCTACAACAATTGAGTCACATGATTTACTATTGATTCACATGATTTACTATTAGGGGAGGTGGTGCAAGTTTGATAATACTTGCTTGGGACTAAATTAAAAAGGAAGAAAAATAGGAAGGTATTATAATTGTAATATTTGAGCCCCAAAATGTGCAATTATTGAAACTATATTTTCTATAAATAGAAGCTCATTCTTCCTTCATTTCTCACCAATTCACTAAAGCTATAGAGCAATTATTATAGAGAGACATTATAGAGAGAAAGAAGAAGAGAAGTCTGCTACCTCGCTATTCTAGTATCCAGTCTTCTTTTGAGGTAAGGGGTATTATTCTTTCGTATTCATGAAGAGGGTTATTTTCTTTCAATACTCGTAAGGGTTGTTATTCCATTCTTTATTATTATGTTGGAATAACCTGTCTATGCGAAGTACCGCATACATGGTGAAATTCTTCTGTTATTCCATTCTTTATTATTCTATTGGAATAACCTATCTGTGCGGTCTATCGCATGCCTGGTGAATTCTGTTGTTATTCTATTCTTTATTATTCTGTTGGAATATCCTATCTGTGCGGATTACGCATGACCTGGTTCCATTCTTTATTATTCTGTTGGAATATCCTATCTGTACGGATTACGTATGACCTGGTTCCATTCTTTATTATTCATTGAAATATTCGTCATTCAGGCGGATTACGCATGACCTAGTTCCAATCTTTTTATTATTCATTGGGAATAACTCGTATGCATGCGATTCTATCGCATCATGTATGGTGAATTCTTCGTTATTCCATTCTTTATTATTATTGAATAACCTATCTATGTGGATTACCGCATGCATGGTGAATGATCCTTTATATTCATTCTTTATTAAATTATAGAAATGATCTGTCTACGTGGATTACCGCATAGTGGGTGAAAATCCATTTGCAGTTTCGTATATTCTATTATACTCATCTGGGTTATCATTTCTTTTGTAATCGTCATGAAATATCATTTTTTTTGTATTTTTTTGTTATGAGTTACTATTCATGGGTTACTATTCACCCAGTTACTATTCACTCTAGTATTATTCACTCGGATATTTAGGACACTTTTCGTACCGGAGTTACTATTCACGAGTTACTATTCACGGGTTACTATTCACCCGATTACTATTCACTCTAGTATCATTCACTCGGGTATTTGGGGTACTTTTCATATCGGGGTATTATTCACGGTACTATTCTCAAGAAGTACTATTCACGGGGGTATTATTTACCGAAAAATATATTTCTTTTTTCGTCCAAATTATTTTTGGTACATGAATATTATTCTTGAATTTTACTCTAAAAGTAAAAGATCATGTTGACAATTAGGATATTTTAAACTCTAGATAAATTTAAAGTCTTTAATATTTATCCTTGATTTCATTGGATTTGATTTCATTTGATTATTGCTTATATCATTGTCATCATCCTCATGCTTATATTGTGATAAAAGTCATCTTTGACTTACGTGCATAGATGAACTTGGTATGATTATGACCGAGGATTATTTCGGTATAATCATGTCCGTAATGTAACGAATGATGTGGTAAAAGTTCTCATTGGCCTGTAGTTCATTGATGGACAGTTGTTGGTATGATTATGACCAGAGATTATTCAGTATAATCATGACCATTGATGAATACATGAATATCATTGGCAGTGGTGCAGGGATGATTCGATTTTATTTATTAAGCTGAGTCTCAGCGATAAAGTTGATGAAAAAAAAAATTTTAATCATAGAAGATAGGAGATTTTATTCTATACATGACTCTTCTAATGGATTGCTTATTCCGCTGCAGTTGTTGATCTAAAACTTGTTGTCTATGTATTCTATCAGTTGTTATACTATTGAAAGCTAAGGATAATTTATTCTACATTATCTTAGTCATAATATTTCTTACTGGGCTAGTTGAGCTCACCCTTTCTTTCATTGTTCTATTCAGGAAATGAGAATATAGCTGGGACGAGTCGGGGAATTGAGTGATGGTGTAGGATAAATGGCTTTAATAGTCCTCACTATTCTACGGAATAATGTGATAATAATTGTATTGAGGACACCATTGAGTGTGGATATTGTCTAGATGACAATATTCTTGTTTAAACTCTCAGCTATGTTTTGTCGTATTTTACACAACTGTTGTATAATTAAGTTGTATTTGATTTCTGTACCATGTATTTGGCGACTCAAGATGGGTGATGTATACCTGTTTTGGGGGTGCCACAGTTTATGAGAAATGAGGTATTAACGTATTTCGGGTCTCAAACCTCGTGGAAATATTCGTGTCATTCTCTCCTCATTATCAACCAAATGAGATTCGAACTGGGACAACTCGGCAAACTTAGCCTCGTACTGCGACACGGTCATATTATTTTGCTGCAACTTGATAAACTCCACCTCCTTCATGTGATGAATACTTTCGAGAGAGTACTTGTCATTGAACAGCTCATGGAACTTCTCCCAAGACATCTTGAGTGCGGCAGGCTGGGTACGCTTTACTGATTCCCACCAGTAATCTGCTTCTCCTCTCAACATGAAGGTGGCAAAGAGAACCTTTTGCTCCTCGGAGCATCCCAAGACATCAAATATCTTGGTGATCTACTTTATCCACGTCTCCGCCTTAAGTGGTTTTGGCTCTCCCCAAAACTCTGATGGTCCCAGCTCCTTGAATTGTTTAACGGTGACCATCTGTGAGTTGCCAGTGTTTCCACCTGCATTTTGAACGCGAGCCGCTCTCGCTTGATGATTCATGAATTGCATAAAGCCTTTGAACATCCTATCGTTCATCATTTGATCGGTGTTGTTATTTACCTGAGGATTATTGTCTTCCTGTTGCACATTATCCTGGGTATTGATCGTTGGTGACTCAACGGTCTCATGTGCTTCATTGCTTATCTCGACATTTTCGGATGCCATTTTCAAACACATGCCACAAAACAAGGGTTAATTGACATGCCATATATTATCCCTATACTACGTGACTAATTAAATACAAAATAAACTTAGATAGGTCATACTAGCAAAGGAATTTCCGTCTCTCCCTCCTAGTTCTTGTCTCACATCTCACCAGGATCATATCCCTAAGCTTTGATACTGTTGTGATGCCCCCAAAATAGGTATACATCACCCATCTTGGGTCGCTTGGATACGGTATCTTGAATACAAATACAAACTTAATTATACAACATGAAAGTGAGAGTTTTTACACGAATATTGTCATCTAGACAATATCCAAACTCAAATAGAGTCCTCATTACATTTATTGGCACACTATTTTTTATAGCATAGTGAGGACTACTATAACACCATCTCGGGCCATTACTCCGTTCCCCGACTAGTTTCGGCTACGTTCTCATTTTATGAAGAGAACAATGGAAGTAAATGGGTGAGCTCAATTAGCCCAGTAAGAAATATTATGACTAAGATAATGCGAATAAGTTATCATTAGCCTTCAACAATGTTAAACCGATAGAATATAATAGACAACAAGTTTAGCTGCTAATGAACAAGCAATCCATTAAGCGCCAAGTAGAGCATGATATCTACTTTCTTCTATGATTTAAAAAGTTTATCATTAACTTTATTCATTGGGACTCGACTTAATAAATAGATCACATCATCGAATCATCCATGCACTACGGGCCAAGGATATTCATTAGTATCACGCCCACAAATTATTCTTACACTACGGGCCTAGAATTATTCGTGTAATCATCAATGGTCATGACTATACCGAATTATCCCTGGTTATAATCATACCAATCAACAGTCCATTTATACATGTAATCCAATGATGACTTTTATCACAATATAAGCATGAGGATGATGACAATGATATAAGAATTCAATTAAAAGAAAGTAAAGGATAAATTTTAAAAGATTTATAATTTAATTTATCCAAAATTCAATAATGTCCAAATTTTCAACATGATACTGCTTTGTGGGGTAAAATTCAAGAATAATATCCATGTATCAAAAATAATTTGAACAAAAAAGAAATAAATTTTTTGGTGAATAGTACCCCGTGAATAGTACTTCGGGAATAGTACCCTGTGAATAGTACCCCGACATGAAAAGTGTCCCAAATACCCGAGTGGACAATATTTGAGTGAATGATAATCGGGTAAATAGTAACTCGTGAATAGTACCCTGACATGAAAAGTGCCCCGAATACCCGAGTGAATAATATTATAGTGAATAGTAACCCATGAATAGTACTTTGGGTGAAAATATTGATATTTAATAAGAAAGTTCATATCAATATTCCAATAAAATGATACTGGATGAAGCACAAAACTCACGAATATTCCACTAATTCCAAGGATTATAGAAGTAATACTTACCATAGTAAGTTTAGATTTAAGAATATGAAAAGAATTAACATACGAAAACTGCAAATGGATTTTCACCTGTCATACTGTAAGTAATCCACGTAGACAGGTTATTCCGACATACTAAAGGATGAATATGAAAAATAGTATTCCTTATGAATACGAAAGAAATAATACCCCTTACCTTAGTAGAAAACTGGATACTGCAAATTCTTCTTGCTCTTTATAGTTTCTCTCTCTGTAGTGTCTCTTGTGAATCTTAGTGAATTGGTGAGAATGAAAGAAGAATTAAGCTTCTATTTATAGGAGAATGGACTAAATAGTAACTAATTCACGAACGGTCCAGATTGATTCACTATTAGAATGGACGGTCCATATTGATTATTATTAAAACCACAACCGACGGTCCAGATTGATTTACTTTTAAAACCACCACCGACGGTCCAGATTGATTTACTTTTAAAACCATCACCGACGGTCCAAATTGATTTACTTTTAAAATCACCATCAATGGTCTAGATTGATTCACTATTAAAACCACCATCAATGGTCCAATTTGATTTACTATTAAAACCACCATCAATGGTTCAGATTGATTTACTATTAAAACCACCACCAATGGTCCAGATTGATTTAACTTATTACACTTTAGTAGCCCTAAAGTTTTCCAAGTTTGCATTATTCCCCTCTAACTTTTGTAATTCACTTATCTTTAATAAACATATTCTTAATACTTCAACAATTATTCATCATTAATTTTATAACTCATAATATTTAACAACCAGATCGTTCCCAGGAAAGAGGGGGTTTTCTAATAAGGATTTCTCCCTATTGGCGCGCAATTAGATGACCAAACCTCTCCTCGACAGAACTTTCTAGACATTGTCAATATTGCAAATAATAATATGAATAACTTTGTTGTCTCAATTATTGATTTAATAATATAAAATATTATGCAGATGATAATGTGACAATAATTGAATCAAATAACGTGAGATACTATGCAACAATTACTGTAGCGATAATTGAGTATAACTGAGTGACTTCTCACATAAGCATCAATAATCAATACCATGTGCTATTATGCAACAACGGGTATTATTATACTTTTACCACCGGGTAGTTCAACAGTTTAACGATAAAACTTCTGCTGTTATTTTTATAAAAAGATATTTTTGTTGTTTCTAACTACGACAATACTTCCGTTGTGGGGTCCACCAATGATTGTGCCGTCGTACGAATATTCCTTGTTAAAACGAATATTCTCCGACCAATCGAATATTCATTGACACAACGAATATTTTATATAAACTTGCTTACTTTGAAAATTTTTCCAAATATTATCCACAACTATAACATTATATCATATCCACACCATAATATTCAAAAATATATTTCGAGAAAAATTATTCTTTATTCAAAAAAGTTAGGGTCTTACAAATTACCCTCAACACAGAAAAATTTAACTAATGTTTGAATTAATATTATCAAATCAAAAACTGTCTATAACTCAACCCATAAGCTGGTTTTTATATATACAACACTTCTTTATCGAATTGAAATTAAATTATTATAACTATGGAAACAAACTTCCTAAAATCTTGGCAAAATTCATTAATTAATAAAACACTGCCATAAAAGAATTTACTTTCAAATAAAACCATAAAAGAGCGAAACATATCTAAAAATTAAATAAGAATGCCGATACAAATCATCGAACTTCTAAAGACATAACGCCGAACCCGAAGAAGTCCGCCATGAATCCGATGTAAATGACCTGAAGCCAGACATCCGATCCGGATATCTCGAAGACATCCGTCGTAGCTAAACTCCGTCCGACCTCGATGACGTTAATGACCACCTTTACCACCTTTTTTATGTTAATCCTCCAATTCATAGTACTTTATTGCCAACAACGCGATGTTCGACAAGTTAACATCGTCGGAATCAGAACCTCATGCATCAGTCACCCCAGGTTGGAACGAACTCATCCTCGAGTTCACAACATAATCATCAGACACCGCAAAACAAGGACTCAAGTGCTTCACATTGAAAACATCTGAAATCAAATGACTAGGAAGGCACAACCGATAGGCACTATCATTAATTTTCTACAGAATCTCACAAGGTCCAATCTTCCAATCCTTAAGGTTGTTATATTCAACAATATGAAATCAGTCACGAGTCAGCACCGCCCAAACAAAATCATCGACCTCAAAAAGTACTTGACAACAATGACTATCAGCTCGATCCTTATACTTAGCATTGGTCTCTAGAATAGATCGGTGCATATGATCATGGATACTCCGAAAATGATCTGCCATTTCATCTGCCTTAGAGTGCACTCGGCCAATCTGTGGAACAAGAACTAAATTCAGGACCACATAAGGATTTCAACCATATATAACCTCAAAAGGAATCATATCAGTAGTCCTATTCTTCGAAAGGTTGTAAGCAAACTCTACTTGAGGAAGCGCCAGATCCCATTGCTTCGGCTTTGTCCCAGCCAGACAGCATAGAAGATTACCCAAACTTTGGTTCCCCACTTCGGTTTGACCATCTGTTTGGGGATGGTAGGCATTGCTAAAATTTAATTTTGTTTCGAACTTCTCCCATAAACTTTTCCAGAAAATACTCATGAACTTGGTATCACAATCCAAAGTAATAGTCTGAGGAATGTCATCCAAACGTACAATCTCCCGAAAGTAAAGTTGGGTGATCCGATTAGCATCCATCGTCTTCTGATAAACAAAAAAATGTGCCATCTTAGAGAACCGATAAACCACTACCATAATATAATTCGTAGTTCACTGGATTCGAGGTAGTCCCACCATAAAATACATGTTAACATCGCACTAGGGGAATTTAGGAACAGGTAAAGTGTAACGACCCCAAAATTCATACAATTTAATTCCCGACTTTGGTCGTTAATAACATAACTAACTTCGGATTTTTACATCAATATTCGATGTTAAACTTTATAAAATGCGGAATAATTTAAACTTTTATGTCTTTTTACTTTAATTACCTTAATCAAAACCTTTATCATCTACATGTCTTTGAATCAATCTTATTTTATGATTCACTTTATCACTGTTATTAAATAAAATTTTACATTTCAATCTGATAACCTTTACATATCAGATAACTCTAATTTTAGCTTTACAACTCAACATAAAACTATACATCATAAAACATTTAGTACATCTTATGAATCTTAATCATGGTATTAAGAAATAACAACTTTAGCTAAAATATTAATCTTCGTGTATTATTTCTGATCCACGTCATTCATGTAGCACATAGTGTTACCTTCACTCCTTAACCTATAAAAATGGTTATTTGCAAAATTTGAGCTCGACAAATTTCAAAGAAAATCTAATGATTTTCATGCATCACATATACATAATCGCATGCTTCAACATATATCTCATAAACATTGGACTAACATAACATACATGTTACAGTTCATATAACAAGTATAAAGATTGAGTTCCTTACTCAATCAGCATGCTTTACTAAATCAACGTAGTCATAAGTTGACTTTAACATTTCATACATTCAACATATATATAAGACATCATGCTTTTTTCAATAAAGTTTTAAAACAGTTAAATTCACATAGCAAATAGGAACTGAAAGAGTTGCCTTGATCGTTGTTTACCAATAAACGTTTAACAACTTACAGTTATCTGCACTTCACGTGCCCTACACAATTATATAATCATTCACATTAACCATTAGTCACAGAGCAACGCATAGTAGTTGTAATGTAAACTTTACTCTACATCTCATAACCCTTCCTATCATAAATACACAATGTTCAATTTGATTGTGTTAACTTTCAACTTATATCTCACTTTATTTCATATTCGAATTTCATTCAAGTGTTTAAGTCTTGCTATGACTACTTATTAGTTTTATATTAACACTATTCAATATTGTATTATATTCATTTCATTTGATTTAAAACACTTTTTATGTTCATTATCATTTATCATGGCGTTTCGACGTTTATTGATCACACGCCCAATTTGTCTCTCTTGTGTGTGCTTAGTATGCTTATACAACTTATCTAATATATCATTTATTAATGTTAAGCATCATTATACTTCCTAATATTCATGTTCTATAACTTAGAACAACATCTCTTATCGTCAAGAGCATTACACTTGCATACGTGCATGCCCGACGCCCTCCGATTGCCTCCGAAAACATAACAGTCCTACAAATGACCATTTTGCCCCTTCCTAAAGACCTCAAATTAAAGAATTTAAAGAAAAAAAGTTGTAGGTCTATTCATCCTCGTTCAGGATCATCTTGAATCACCTCAATCGGAGTTCGTATGAAAACGTTATGACCGTTTTACCAAAAAAGGTCAAAAGCAGTCACACCTTGCACACTAGGCGCACGGCCGTGCCCAATTCCTTCACAAACACGGCGCGGCCAAGACGATTTTGGAGCAGCGCCTACTCTGCTACTTGCCTGTGCCTAGCTTCACCACGAAGCTTGATTTTGGACGATTTTTAGACATATCTTTTTCATTTTAAGTCCGAATTAGTCGATTTTCGATTCGTTGGACTCGTTAAACTCTTAGCTACTCATCTAGAGAATAATTATAACACATCAAACATATTAACAAATCATTTTAAGGGTTATAATTCAATGTTCATGCTATATTTTCATGTTTTTAACGCATTTAGCAAATTCATTCGCTACGAACTCGTTTCTCAGCCAAATTGGTCCATATAACTTTTGTTGATTTCGTTTCTTCACATACTAACATAATCCAACATCAATTTACAGATTATAACACATATTAGACATAAAATTTTATACTTTCTTAAGATATTTTTCATAAACATACACTGTTATTAACTTTTCTCCCTACAAACCCAAATTTCATGAATTTGACACTCAAACAACACTCACATGTGATTATTAACAGAGTATAAACCCTTCATACGTATATATATATATATATATATATATATATATATATCAATTCAACACAATTATCAATAGAAATTTCAAAAACAAGGGTTAACATTAGAGTAGGTTATACCTTGTTCCTTTGTTTGTTGGGAAGAGAATTGTTTTTCCCTTTATACTCCACTTTCCTAGAAAAATCCACAGAGAATTTCTCACAAACTCTCTCTCCCTTTCTTTGCTCTCTCTATATTCTTAGGCAAAGAAAGAAAATGCATAGGAATAAACTGATAACCCCTCTTTCTCACGCACTTCAGTTACAAAACACAATAAGCGTCAGTTAAAAATAAGCCAAAGGCCACAAGGCCTTGTTTGGCTACACCCAATTATCCCCCCAAACTGAATTATTTTAATAATATTATATTATATAGTTTCATGTGTCACACCTTTAGTTAATTTAAATAACTTATAATAATAATTATTATAATCTTATTATAATTATACTTATAATTAATAAATAATTACATATATCTAATTTAATTAATAAATTCGACTTAAACATTACTTTATTTAATATACTTATTTTCTTTCATATTAAACAACTCATTTAATTTAATTAATTCATTAAATTAAATCTTCAAAGAATAAAATTTACCTTTTGCTTTAATTTAATTATCATACACACGTAACTAAATTATTATACTATAATTTCATAAATTATTTATTTTTCTCAATAAATAAATTATTTAAAATATTTATTTAATTCAATAAATATTTAAAATAATTACCAAATTCATTTAATTTTTTTAATAGTTAACTTAACTATTAAACCTCACTTTCAAATATATGAATATATATATATATATATATATATCTTCACACCGCATCACATATTTCAAAATATATAGCGATATATATACATACTCAAACTTAAAACATCTCATAATAAGAATTTTAATTATTAAATTACTATTTTAATAACTTATAAAAATTCGGGTTGTCACATCCTTCCCTCCTTATAAGGATTCCGTCCTCGGAATCACCGATACCCTACCTTACTAAGGTTTTCACAAAATCTCTTCATAATTATCGTTGAATAACTTCAACATGTTAACTTAGCAAAAAGTTTTACATATATATATACTTCATTCATTTCTTCTACAACTTTTAGGTTTTATTACTTAACCTTCAATTAAACACAGTCATATATCAAATATTATATATTCTTTAACCCATTCATTTCCTTTTCTAAGGATCGTTATCATAAACACTCGGGATATCACATTCACCCTTTCTTCTAGGAATTTCGTCCTCAAAATTTTATTTATTAATCTTCATTCATTCAATCTATCAAAATAGATTTTTATGTTAATACTTTATTCATTCATTAGGTTCTATAACCACTTCTTTCCACAAAGATCTTTTTATAATTATTAAACTTTTCTATTAAAAGTTTTACATTATTCTTTTATAGCTCATCTCCTTCTCATTTCAAAATTTCTTTTCTCACTTATTCAATATATTCATCATTCAATGTCGCATTCTACGACTTACTTCTTTCTAAGGAATATCATCCTTACCACATTCGCCTTTTAGAATAGAAAGAATCTTCCATAATTGCTCAATAATTGGGAAGCGATATGAACAACAGGAATTTAAAAGATTCCAAATCATGCTTAGGGTCATAAGACCTTGAACTACGTCCACAGTTATAAGTACTCTTTCAACTTAAACCTTACCAGTCATTAGACTATAAGGACTCCCGTACTTAGGGTGTTAAGCCCTTCGTACGATGTATTGTGCACAAACATTTAAACGCTATGTGTATGTCCATAGTTATAAGTAATCTTTTAACTTAAACTTTAACAATCATAAGACTATAGGGACCCCTCGTACTTAGGGTGATTAGCCCTTCGTACAATGTATTGTGCACAAACATCTAAATGCCTCCGCGTATTCCCCTATAAAAGGGTTGTTCATCTCAGCTTTCAACATCCAAATCCGCACCAAAACAATTTGGTTTGGCATAACTTTTCAAGAAACGTTTGAATTTCATGAACATCTTTCAATATTCGTCTAGCTGAATCAAATAGCATAGACTTCTACAACAACTCGGACATCAATCGAAATATACATATACATATATATATATATTCTCATATCTTAAAGAAATCTCAAAAATATTTTTATGACGTCATGATACCGCACTGTATTTACAGTCTGTTGAGGATTCTGTCATTTGGTGATTTTATCATACTACATCATACCATAGTGGGCTGACGATCCTTAGATCACCTCCAACACTAACTAATACTGCATTGATGACTCCATCGTTTTTATCATCTCTGCACCAGGTTCCATGATACATTGATGATATAAAATACATTTTGATATATTTCAAATCTTTTTTGTCTAGTCAAGCAATTAGCATAGACATACGAATAACGGTATTATTTTTAAAACTCATTGGTTTCATCATTTGATCCAATGTTTTTTTCAAGAAAATAGAAGTGCAAACTTCAGCACGAAGTCAATAAATTTCGAAAGTCTAGCATAGCTAGTAGATTTAGAATATCCAAGTATCCATCAACTTCAATCTTTACTTCATTACTTAATCATTCTATCAATCTTCAACTTCATCAATGCTCTCTATACCATAACCGTTTTCTACCCAAAATAGTTCATCAAACTTACTACACATTGGAAATCTAGGAACTTGCCACAATAATATGAGTTTAAAAACTTGTCCTAGTCAGACCATAAGCGTCCATTCGCTGAGGGGTTCAAAACATACCATATTATTATGAGTCACGAACTTACCATATTCATTAGTTTTAAAAATCGCACCTAATCCTAATAATATTTGACTAATCTTAATAGTTTCTAACTATCAAATATACACATGAGAAAAGAATCACCTTTTCACCACATATACATTAATAGCGCGATACCAACATTCCAATGATTATCAATGTGATAAACTGAGTGTAAGCACAAAACCCTCACCCATACAAAGGTTTGTACAACTCAGCCATCACATGAGTCCTCAATTGAAATCTCAGCCATCACATGAGTACTCGTACCTAAGGTTTACAACCTACAGCTTTGATACCAACTGTAACGACCCCAAAATTCATACAATTTAATTCTCGACTTTGGTCGTTAATAACACAACTAACTTTTCATTTTTACATCAATATTCGATGTTAAACTTTATAAAATGCGGAATAATTTAAACTTTTGTGTCTTTTGACTTTAATTCCCTGAATCAAAACCTTTATCATCTACATGTCTTTTAATCAATCTTATTTTATGATTCACTTTATCACTGTTATTAAATAATATTTTACATTTCAATCTAATAACCTTTACATATCGAGATAACTCTAATTTTAGCTTTACAACTCAACATAAAACTATACATCATAAAACATTTAGTACATCTCATGAATCTTAATCATGGTATTAAGAAATAACAACTTTAGCTAAAATATTAATCTTCGTGTATTATTTCTGATCCACATCATTCAAGTAGCACATAGTGTTACATTCACTCCTTAATATAACACCCCCAAAATAGGTATACAACACCCATTACGAGTCGCCAAATACATGGTACGTAAAGCAAACTACAACTTCAATAATACACAATTGTTGCACAACGACGACAACGAGATCTTGTGAGTTTAAATACAAATATTGTCTTCTAGACAATATCAACACTCAAATAAGTCCTCATTACAATTATTCATACACTATTTTACGAAATAATGAGGATGCGAAAACATCTTTCTAGAACCATCACTCCATACCCCGACTCAATCTCTGTTATGTTCTCACCTCCTTAGAAGAAAAATGGAACAAAAGGAAAAGGGTGAGCTCAACTAGCCCAAAGAAAAGAATATTATGACCGAGATAATATACAACAAATTATCATTAGTCTTCAACGAGGGAAAATCTGATAGAATATAATAGACAACAAGTTTTAGATCAACAAATGCAAATGAAAATAAAGAATCCATTAGAAGAGTCACGTGAGAGAATGAATTCTACTATCTTCTAAGATTTAAAATCCATCATCAATATTTTATCTCTCGTAATAATAATCAATATACATCTTTAATCAAATATTCATCTTTGCACTCTGAGCCAAAGATATTCATTTTATATCAACAGGTTGGTCGTCATGTTCATCTCAACACTGCTCATCTTTGCCACTACGGGCCAAAGATATTCATCGATTAATCATTCATCTTTTCACTCTGAGCCAAAGATATTCAATAATATCATCATTTAGGACCGAGGATGATGAAAAATATTTTAAAGAAAATAAATCCAGTGAGATGGAAGGACAAATATTAGGGATTCGTAAAACAGTTTATCCAAGATCAATAATACTTTATAATAACCAATTGTGAAGTAGAATTCAAAATAAAGATCAAAACATGGATACAATCAAAGATAGTAACCATAATAGACATCTTGGACAAAAGAACAAAATTTCATTTTTTGGTGAATAGTGTCGTATTCGTGAATAGTGTCGTATACGTGAATAGTGCTGTATACGTGAATAGTAACCCCGACACAAAAAGGTAGAAATTCCACAATAAAATCCATACAAATATTTCGGTATAATGATATTGAAAGAATAACATCATTATGAAAAAAATAACATCCTTACCTCAAAAAAGGCAAGACTGCCATTTGGAATCTTTGGATATAGTCTTTGAAGGAACTTGCACCGTATAGCAACACTCAAAGTATCAAAATACTCACAAGAATATGCTCGATAATATAGAGAGAGATAGAGAGAGAACTTTGTTTCTGGTGTGATTTTTAATTCTAACTTCACCCTCTATTTATAGGAAAATGTTAGCATGTTGAAGCAGACTTGACCTGCTACCTGATGGCTTTACCTGCTACTATTTCCACCCACCACATTTGAAATTCAATTTGAGCACATTTCTCACCAACCAAAAGTGGGGAACACCAATTTTAGAATTTTCCACCAAAATAATAAATTCGGATACTTCAACAATTTCTGAACTAGTCACCTCTTAAAATTCATAACAAATCATACGTTCATTTTTAACGGTTCAAAATTTGTGGACATATACTCAACTTATATATGTATAACATATCCAAAAATCACAACGATCCAAATGCCATTCGGATCAAAAATTATAACTCACATAATATATCTCAAGAACCTTTGGTTTGATCTTTTAATACCTCCAATCCGACAAAAAATCTCGATAAAACACCTCAACATTAATTCTTTAATTTATAACCACATAAATAAATCCATCATTTATATCCACATCAAATAAATATTTCCTTATCATATAAATCAATAATTAATTATTCACAAATAATATTCTGAGAATCACAATTATGACAACAGTAGTTCTCGAGAAAGAGGGGGCTTTCAATAAGGATTTCTCCTTCCTAGCAGCAATTAGGTGACCAAACCTCTCCTTGATGAGAACTTTCTAGACATTGTCAATAATGCTATCTAATAATATTATTCAAATAATATGAATTATTGATCCGATAATGGGAAATACGGTCACGATGACAATTATTGAAACAACAATAATATAAACTATCAACGCTAAACAATTATTGAATCAATAAAATAAAATATTGAATAGTAACTCATTGTAACAATTATTGAGTAGTGCCTTCTTACGTAAGGATCAATAATTCAACAATCTTTATTCAATACAAGTAATGCTCTTTGTGCAACCACACGTACATCGTATTTTAACCACCAAGTAATCCAACAGTGTTAACGGTAACAATTACGTCGTTATTTATAAAAACTCAACTTTGTCGTTTTCTTCATTCGACAGTTATTTCGTTATGGGGCCCTCAATTGACTGCGCCACCGTACGGATATTCCCGACAAAAAGAATATTCCACGACCAAACGAATATTTCCCGATAGAAATGAATATTTTATAACCACTTGCTTATTTTGCAAAATTTGCACATTTCACCCATAACCAAAGTATTATATCAAATTAACTCCTTTTAATTTCAAGATAATAAATAGAGAAAATTTCAATTTTATTTATAATAAGTTGGGATCTTACAGCCTCCCCTCCTTATAAAATTTCGTCCTCAAAATTGATGTACATATACGGTGTTTCTAGAGCGGTGTGAGGTACCTCGCTTTCATTTCTGATTCCAACTCCCAGGTCATTTATTTAATAGCATGGTTCCTCCACAAAACCTTAACCTATGGTATAACCTTGGTGTGTAGGACATGCTCTTTTCTATCCAAGATCTTAACAGGTACCTCCTCGTATGTTAAATCTTCGGCTATCTCGTCTGGTTCTAACTCAATAATGTGGTTCGGGTCTTTCACATATTTACAAAGCATAGATATGTGAAAAATATTATGAACACGAGACATGTTTGGAGGTAATGCGAGTCTATATGCCACATTTCCTATTCCGTCAAGAATCTCAAATGGACCAACAAATCTTGGATTGAGCTTTCCTCTCTTTCCAAATCTTGTAACTCCCTTCCATGGAGCAACACGTAACAATACATGATCCCCAATATTAAATTTCACATCCTTTCGATGAAGATCGGCATAACTCTTTTGTCGATCCTATGAGGTTTGAATACGTTGTCGAATCATTTGGATTTTTTCTGTAGTCATGCGTACTAATTCTGGTCCCAACAACGTTGCTTCTCCCACCTCGTCCCAGCATACTGGAGAATGACACTTTCGTCCATATAACGCCTCGAATGGAGCCATGCCTATACTTCCTTGATAACTGTTATTGTAGGAGAATTCCACCAATGGTAAATACTTATCCCAACTCCCTTTGAAGTCTAGGACACATAGTCTTAATAGATCTTCAAGAGTTTGAATAGTCCTCTCTGATTGTCCGTCCGTTTGAGGATGGTATGCCGAACTGAATCGTAAATTCGTGCCCATAGATTTCTGTAAGCTAACCCAAAATTGTGAAGTGAATCTTGGGCCACGATCCGAAACTAAGGATACTGGCATGCCATGCAATCTCACAATCTCATTCAAGTACATACGAGCAAGACGTCCAAGGGAATAAGTCTCACGTATAGGCAAGAAATGAGCAGACTCGGTTAATCTATCAACAATAACCCAAATCGCATCTATACCTTAAGAAACCTTGGGACGACCTATAACGAAATCCATGGTAATGTGTTCCCACTTCCATTCCGGAATCTCAAGTGGTTCCAATGGACCTTTTGGCACATGGTACCCAGGTCCGTAGTGTGACGCCCCCAAAATTAGGTATACATCTCCCATCTTGAGTCACCAAATACATGGTACAAAATATAAATACAAACTTAATTATACAACTGTCGTGTAACATACGACAATACATAAACTAAGAGTTCTAATAGGAATATTGTCATCTAGACAATATCCATACTCAAGGAGTCCTCATTACATTTATTGTCACACTATTTAACAGAATAGTGAGGACTACTAATGCTATCTTCTGGACCATCACTCCTTTCCCTGACTCGTCCCAGCTATATTCTCATTTCCTGAAGAGAACAGTGAAAGAAAGGGTGAGCTCAACTAGCCCAGTAAGAAATATTATGACTAAGATAATGCAGGATAAATTATCATTAGCCTTCAACAATGTTAAACTGATAAAATACAATAGACAACAAGTTTAACTACAGCGGAATAAGCAATCCATTAAAAGAGTCAAGTAGAGAATAAAATCTACTATCTTTTATGATTTAAAAAGTTTTTCATCACTTTTATCGTTGAGACTCAGCTTAATAAATAATCCATATAATCCCTGCATTACGGCCAAAAATATTCATTAAATCATCCACGGTCATGACTATACCGAATAATCCCTGGTCATAATCATACCAAAAAGCGTCCATCAATGCATTATGTGCCACCGAGGACTTTTACCACATCACTTATAACATCACGGTTCATGATTATCTTAGAATGATCCTCGGTCATAATCATACTAAGTCCATCTATGCATGTAAGCCAAAGATGACTTTCAACATAATATAAACATGAGGATGATGACAATGTTATAGGAATTCAATAAAACAAGTTCAAGAATTAATTTATCCAGGAACTAATAATATCCAAATTGTCAACATGATACTTCTTTGTAAAGTAAAAGTCAAGAATTCTCAGAAGAATATTTCCATGAAAAGATCTTTGGATGAAGCCTTAAATATCAAGGATATTCCACTAATTTCATGGAGTATCAAGTCAAAACTTTAACCAATTAAAGCGCAAATGGATTTTCACCCTCCATACGGTAATCCACGTATATAGATCATTTCCACAATTTAGTAAGGAATGAATACAAAGGATCATTCACCATGCATGTGGCAATCCACATAGGCATGAGTTATTCCAGCGAGTAATAATAAAGAATGGAATAATGTAAGGATTAACCATGCATGCGATAGAGACCGCATGCATGAGTTATTCCCAAATGTAATAATAAATGCGGAATAATAAATAATGGAACCGTGTCGTGAAATTCACACAACAATGTGATATTAAACAAAATATTAAATGCGAATAATAAATAATGGAACCGAGTTAGGTGAAATTCACAACGACGAGGATATTAAGCGTAATAATAAAGAACGGAATAATAAAATAATTTCACCAAGTATGCGGTACTTCAAGACAAACAAAGTTATTCAACATAATAATAAAGAATGGAATAATGGAAGAAGATCGCCAAGTATTGGGTAAGCCGCATATCTGGTCATTCCACCAAGTATAGGGTAAACTGACGGCGCACAAAAGTTATTCAGCGAGAATAATAAATGATGGAATAACAGAAGTTCTCTTCATGAATAAGAAAGAATAACACCCCTTACCTTAGAAAGAAGTTGGATACTAAAGTAGTGAAGTAGTGAAGTAGCAGAATACTCTTCTTCTTTCTCTCTATAATTTCTCTCTCAAGAGTTTCAGTGAATTTGTTAGAAATAATGAAGGAGTGAGCTTCTATTTATAGAAAAACTGAAGTGGCTCTTTGTGACGCCCCCAAAATAGGTATACATCACCCATTCTGAGTTGTCAATACATGGTACAGAAACAACTATAACTTTATTATTACAACAATAAAACTGTGAGTTTGTATACAAATATTATCTTCTAGACAATATCTATACTCAGATAAATCCTCATCACATTTATTGATACATTATTTTACAAAAATGGTGAGGACTACTAAACAACTCTCT
Source organism: Panax quinquefolius (assembly GCA_020205615.1). Lineage (NCBI taxonomy): Eukaryota > Viridiplantae > Streptophyta > Magnoliopsida > Apiales > Araliaceae > Panax > Panax quinquefolius. Next base: position 87,306,289 of record CM035173.1, read on the forward strand.
CTAGAACATTCATTCCATACCCAGGACTCGTACTCGCTTATATTCTCGCTTCACGAGAAAATGGAACAAAAAGGAAAAGGGTGAGCTCAACTAGCCCGATAAAGAATATTATGACTAAGATAATATACAACAAATTATCGTTAGTCTTCAACAGGAAAAATCTAATAGAATACAATAGACAACAAATTTTAAATCAATATTTGCAGCGGAAATAATAATTCATTAGAAGAGTTAAGTAGATAATGAAAACTACTATCTTCTATGTATGAATTTAAAAGTTCATCGTCTATCTTTTATCCCTGCAACATCAATCAATATAAATCTAGAATCAAATATTCATCTTTGCACTACAGCCAAAGATATTCATCGATTAGTCATGTTCATCTAAACACTGTTCATTTTTGCACTACTCTGGCCAAAGATATTCTTGAAATTATTCATCTTTGCACTACGGGCCAAAGATATTCAATAATATCAACATTTAAGACCGAGGATGTTGAAAATATTTTTAAAGAAAGCGAATCCGGTGAAACAAAATGACAAGGATTAAGGATTAAGGATTCAGTACTTTATTTTATCCATGTCCAAAAATACCTAAAAATAATTATAGTGGTGTAAAATTCAAGAATGATCAAAACATGGATACAATCAAAGCTAGTATCCGAATAGATATTTTGGACTAAAAGAAAATTTTTCATTTTTCGATGAATAGTCTCAGTATTCGTGAATAGATCAGATATCGTAAATAAGGTCAGAGTATCGTGAATAGTAACTCAGACACCAAAAGTTCCAAATTTGATAAAAACTTCAGATCAATATTTCAACATAATGATATTGAAGAAATAATATCATTCTGAAAAAAAAATATCCCTTACCTCATAAAGGCAAACTTACTAGTTGAAACAGGATATAGGCTATGACTTGAACTTGCAGTATAGCAATACTCAAAGTATACTCAAAATACTCACAAGAATACGCCGATAATATAGAGAGAAAACTTGAGTTTACGGTGTAATTTTCAATTCTAACCTAAGCACCTATTTATAGGAAATTGCTTAGAACACAAAGTAGAAAATTTAATTTAATATTATTATATATATCAAAATTCTCACGCCACTCTTGAAATCTGATTTCATTTCAATAAGCACATGCCACCTTCTAGAAAAGTAAGAAAAACGTTTTTCTAATTTAAAATAATTTAAACTTCAAAAATCAATTATTTGAGCTTGAACTTCAATAATTCACAATAAATAGCCCTTTTGTCGGAAAATCTGAATCTCACTGCTTTTTATAGAAAATTCAATTCTCTACAACTTTGCGCGAGAAGAAAGTTTTCCAAATTCCAAATAGGAATTGCCAAGAAATCCACAAACGAACGATTTTACTGTGCTATAATCAAATTTGATCAATAAATGGGGTCCCGCAGACATATTTAACATGTTTTTAAACATTTATTACAACAAAAATACTCTTCCTCCTCGTATACTCATATATCCCACATTCGTTGTAAAAATATCACCATTATTATATTTTAAAATATAATAATATATTTAAATGAATTATTTTATCGGAAAAAGATAAAATTTCAATTTTCAACAATTGTCACATTAAAAATTTTCTCCATCTATATCCACATAAAATCAATATTTTTCTCAACATATGAATCAATAATTAATTATTCACAAATAATATTAAGAATCACAATATTGATGACAGCAGGTTCAAGGAAAGAGGGGCTTTCAATAAGAATTTCTCCTTCTTGGCCGCAATTAGGTGACCAAACCTCTCCTTAAGCAGAACTTTCTAGACATTGCCAATAATGTTATCTAATAATATTATTCGAGATAATATGAATTATTGCTTCGATAATGAAAAATTGTGTAATGACAATTATTGAAACAATGCAAATATAAAATATCAACGCAACAATTATTAAATCAATAAAATAAAATACTGATCATTAATTACTATAACCATTATTGAGTAGTGCCTTCTTACGTAAGAATCAATAATTGGTGCAATACTGGTGTCTTCTTGTGTGTTAACCAAGAAGTATTTTAATAGTATTAATTGGTAACAACTACGCCATTATTTTTAAACAACTTATATTTGTCGTTTTCTTCATCCAATCGCTTTAGTTATGGGGCCCACAAATGGGCTTTGCATGTTGCGCATGCGAATATTCCCAAGCAATTACCAATATTCCACGACCAAACGAATATTCCCCGACAACAATGAATATTTTATAACCACTTGCTTATTTTGAAATATTTGCGTATTTTACCCATAACTATCCACATTAATCAAATCAACCCTTACTATTTTAAAATAATAAATAGAGAAAATTAAATTTCATTAATAATAAGTTGGGGTCTTACAACCTCCCCTCCTTATGAAATTTCGTCCTCGAAATTGACGACGTACTACACAGTGTTTCAAAAGGTGAGGATACCTCGCTTTCATTTCCGTTTCAATTCCCGGTCATTTCCTCTATAGCATGATTCCTCCACAAAACTTTAACTTGTGGTATGACCTTTGCGCGTAGGACATGCTCCTTCCTATCCAAGATCTTGATAGGTACCTCCTCATACGTTAAGTCTTCGGCTATTTCGTCCGGTTCTAACTCTATAACGTGGTTCGGGTCTTTTCAAAATTTCTGAAATACGGATATGTGAAACACATTATGAACACGAGACATACTTCGGAGGCTTGCAAGTCTATAGGCTACATTTCCTACTCGGTCAAGAATTTGAAATGGACCAATAAATCGTGGATTGAGCTTTCCTCTCTTCCCAAATCTTGTAACTCCCTTCCATGGAGCAACTCGCAACAATACATGATCCCCTATACTAAATTCCACGTCCTTTCGATGAAGATCCGCATAACTCTTTTGTCGATCTTGTGCCGTTTGTATACGTTGTCGAATCATTTGGATCTTTTCGGTAGTAGTCATACGTATTTAACTCGGGTCCCAACAATGTTGCTTCACCCACCTCATCCCAACATATTGGAAGCGACACTTTCGTCCATATAATGCTTCAAATGGAGCCACACCTATACTTGCTCGATAAGCTGTTGTTATGCGAGAATTCCACCAATGGTAAATACTTATCCTAACCGCCCTTGAAGTCAGGACACGAGTCTTAATAGATCTTCAAGAGTTTGAATAGTCCTCTCGATTGTCCGTCTGGTTTGAGGATGGTATGCCGAACTAAATCGTAAATCCGTGCCCATAGCTTTTTGCAAGCTAACCCAAAATCTTGAAGTGAATCTTGGGTCACGATCCGAAACTATGGATACTGGCATGCCATGTAACCTCACAATCTCATTAACATATATACTAGCAAGACGTTCAAGGGAATAAGTCTCCCATATCGGCAAGAAATGAGCAGACTTGGTTAATCTATCAACAATAACCCAAATAGCATTGATGCCTTGAGAAGCCGTAGGAAGACCCGTAACGAAATCCATGGTAATGTGTTCCCACTTCCATTTCGGAATCTCAAGTGGTTGCAACAGCGGACCCTTAGGTACTAGATGCTCGCCTTTACACGTTGACAAGTTAAACACATTGAGATAAATTTTGCAATCTCTCTCTTCATATTGTTCCACCAAAATGTATGTCGAAGATCACAATACATTTTAGTACTTCCAGGATGGATTGCAAATGGTGTATTGTGTGCCTCCATCATAATCTTGTACTTCAAATCAGTCGTTAGGGACACAAAGTGCGGAGTGGACTCAAGTATTCCTTCTTCATCAATTCTCGCTTAGGAATAGCTCCTTCTTGTACTTTCTTCTTCATACGCATCGGCTCCAAGGTGGGTGGCTTCGAGCAACCTTAACTTTTTCTATTAAAGTTGGCTCTGTCGTATACTTGACATCATCTCACTCATTCGCATATGATCTTCTACTCAACGCGTCGCCTACTACATTCGCTTTTTCCGGGATGGTATTGAATAGTGTGGTCGTAGTCTTTCAATAGCTCGAGCCAACGTTCTTCGCCGCATGTTGAGTTCTTTTTGAGTGAAGAAATATTTAAGGCTTTTATGGTGCGAATATATCTCCACTTTCTCCCCATATAGATAGTGCCTCCATATCTTTAGCGCTAAAAACGATTCACGCTAACTCTAGATCATGAGTAGGATAATTCCTCTCATATTCTTTAAGTTGTCATGAGGCATAGGCTATGACTTTTCCACGTTGCATGAGAACACATCCTAACCCTTTGCACGAAGCATCATTGTAGATAACAAATCCATCCGAACCGGATGGTATTGTTAGAAACAGTGTCGAAATAAGTCTCCTCTTAATCTCTTAGAAACTCTTCTCGTATTCTTTGCTCCAAACGAATTTTGTATCCTTCCGAAGTTAGGCGAGTTAATGGAGTAGCGATTCGAGAAAACCCTTCCATGAATCTCCGATAATAACCAACTAGACCTTAAAGCTTACGTTACTTGGTCACCAAACTTGGTTGCTCCCAACTTTGTATTGCTTCAATCTTCACGGGTCCACGGATACTCCATGTTTTGACACCACGTGCCCAAGAAATGCTACTTCCTCAAGCCGAACTCGCATTTCTTCAATTTGGCATATAGTTTGTTTTCACGAAGCCTTTGGAGTACCGACTTCCAAATGGTGCTCATGATCTTCACGAATTTTAGAATATATGAGGATGTCATCAATAAAGACAACAACAAACCGATCCAAATATTCCTTGAATACTCGGTTCATCATATCCATGAAAGTCGCAGGAGCATTAGTTAGTCGATCCAAAGACATGACTAAGAATTCATAATGCCCATACCGAAGTTCAAGGCGTCTTTGGAATATCCTCGGTTCTAATCTTCAAATTTGATGATATCCGTAAGCGAAGATCGATTTTTGAAAAGAATTGTGCCCCTTGCAACTAGTCAAACAAGTCATCAATACGAGGTAGAGGATACCTATTCTTGATGGTGACATGGTTCAATTTCGATAGTCAATCTAAAGTCGCATACTCCCGTCTTTTTTTCTTTACGAATAAAAGCAGGAGCACCCCAAGGAGATGTACTAGGACGAATGAAATCGATGTCCAACAATTCTGTAGTTGGACCTTTAACTCTGAAGTTCAATAGGAGCAATTCGATATGGGGTTTTAGAAATGGGCTTTGTACCGTTCAAGATCAATAAAGAATTCAACTTCACGTTACGGGGTAGGCGGGAAGTTCTTTGAAATATGTCGGAAAGTCAATAACAACAGGAATATTATTCAAATTTGACGTGTCTTTATTCAAATCCATAACATGGGCTAAGAAAGCTTGACATCCGCTTTTTTAATAAGCGAATAGCTTTATGATTAGATATATGACGTTGATTGATTTTAATGGTTTAGTTGCTTGAATTCGTACAACAGAGTTGGTTAGGAATATGAAAACTAACAACCTTACGAAAACAATCAATTTTGGCATGATGAGTAGTTAACCAATCAATCCCTAAAATAACATCAAAAGCAAGTATCTTTAAAGAGATAAGGTCAACAGGGTAAGGTAATGGTGCCAACTTGAATCAAACAAGATTTATAAGCAGTGGATGTTATGAAAGTTTCTCTAACGGAGTTTCACAGAGATAGGTCAAAGTCTAATTTCTCCGAGTCAAGTTTAAGCGTTGAGCACAAGCGGAGAGATAAATGAATGGGTAGCACCGATATCAAGTAAGGTATTATCGCAAGAATTTATAAATAGCTTACGCGTGATCACCTCGTTTGGGTTCTCGCATTTTGACCGACCACAACAAACGCTCTTCCCGTAACCGATTGACTTTGACTTTTCTCGGACGATTTTTGAGTCACCGTCCCGGTGAACTACTAGGTTTCACTACCATACAATCTCGAAGCGATATGTCCTTCCTTTCCACAATTATAGCATACCTTGAGCTGTTGTGGATAGTTTGGACCTGATATGTCCCTCTTTCCGCATTTATAGCATATGGCCGGTGGTCGTTCTCCTCCCTTAGAACCGATTCTTTATGACTGCTGTCGTCTTCACATGGTCGTTGTTAAATCTCCTCTTTTAAAATCTCCTCGACTCGCTTCTTCTATTTTCATGGCCATGATTACCACCAGAGTGGTTACCATATTTGTCCGTCTGTTTCTTTCTCCCTTTGGTTATCATTATTACATTGATCGCTATCTCGGTATGATCCACGGTTATGGTCCCTCGGTTAAACATACTCGTTATCTCGCTCTAACAATTGAGCCACATTAACAACATCCGAATAGAGAGAAAATTATGAGAAATGAGATATTGTCGTATCTAGGGTTTCAAACCTCTCGAAACATCCGCGTCATACGTTCCTCATTCTCCACCAAATGAGGTGCAAAACTGGATAACTCTGTAAACTTTGCCTCGTCATTGAGACACCGTCATGTTGTTTTGTTCTAATCGATGAACTCCACTTCCTTCATATGATGAACACTTTCGGGAAAGTATTTGTCATTAAATAGTTCTGAAATGTCTCCCAAGACATCTTTGAGTGCAATTTGGATGGGTACACTTCATGAGCTCCCACCAGTGAGTCCGCCTCGCCACGGAACATAAAGGTGGCGAATGGAACATTCTCATTCTCCATGCATCCCAAGACATCGAATATCTTGGTAATTTGCTTGACCCATGTTTTTGCCATGATCGGATCTGGCTTTCCCTTAAATTTTGGTGGTCCCAACTCTTTGAATCGCTTGCATTTGTGACAACCCGTGAATTGCTATCATTTCCTCCTATATTTTGAACACGAGTCTCCCTCGTTTGATTTTGCATGAACCGCAAAAAGCTTCTAAACATCCCCTCGTTCATCATCTCGCTTTCATTGGTGTTGTTCACGGGGAGGAACATTGCCGACTATTGCACGTTCTCCTCGTTGGTGAGTACTGAGGCGTCTCCACGATCTCATTTCCATTGTTAATATTCTCGATCGACATTCTCAAACATCATCATAAAACAAGGGTTAATTAAGGAAATCAATATATCACATAATATCCTTATATCTTGACCAACTAACAAATAAGCTTAGGTAGGACACACTAGCGAAGGATTTACTCGTCTCTCCCTCCTAATTCTATTCCAGATCTCCGCCAGAGATCACATCCCTAAGCTCGATACCAACTGTGGCGCCCCCAAAATAGGTATACATCACCCATTCGAGTTGTCAATACATGGTATGTAAACAACTACAACTTTATTATTACAACAATAAAGCGTGAGTTTGTATACAAATATTATCTTCTAGACAATATCTATACTCGGATAAATCCTCATCACATTTATTGATACATTATTTTACAAAATGGTGAGGACTACTAAACAACTCTCTCTAGAACTTTCATTCCATACCCCAGAGCTGCGTACTCGCTTATATTCTCGCCTCCCGAGAAAATGGAACAAAAGGAAAAGGGTGAGCTCAACTAGCCCAGTAAAGAATATTATGACTAAGGTAATGTACAACAAATTATCGTTAGTCTTCAACAGGAAAAATCTAATAGAATACAATAGACAACAAATTTTAAATCAATATTCATAGCGAAAATAATAATTCATTAGAAGAGTTAAGTAGAGAATGCAAACTACTATCTTCTATGTATGAATTTAAAAGTTCATCGTCTATCTTTTATCCTGTAACATCAATCAATATATATCTGGAATCAAATATTCATCTTTGCACTACAGGCCAAAGATATTCATCAGTTGGTCATGTTCATCTAAACACCTGTTCATCTTTGCACTACGGGCCAAAGATATTCTTCAGAAATCATTCATCTTTGCACTACGACCAAAGATATTCAATAATATCATCATTTAAAGTGAGGATGACGAAAAATATTTTTAAAGAAGCGAATCCAAAGTGAAACAAAATGACAAGGATTAAGGATTAAGGATTAGTACTTTGTTTTATCCATGTCCAAAAATACCTCAAAAATAATTATAGTGGTGTAAAATTCAAGAATGATCAAAACATGGATACAATCAAAGCTAGTATCCGAATAGATATTTTGACGAAAAGAAAATTTTTCATTTTTCGATGAATAGTGTCGTGATTCGTGAATAGTATCAGATATCGTGAATAGTCTTGATATCGTGAATAGTAACTCAGACACCAAAAGTTCCAAATTTGATAAAAACTTGGATCAATATTTCAACATAATGATATTGAAGAAATAATATCATTACGAAAAAAATAATATCCCTTACCTCACAAAGACAAGACTTTAGTTGAAACAGGATATAGGCTATGACTTGAACTTGCACCGTATAGCAATACTCAAAGTATACTCAAAATACTCACAAGAATAAACTCGATAATATAGAGAGAAAACTTGATTTACGTATAATTTTCAATTCTAACCTAAGCACCCTATTTATAGGAAATTGTTTAGAACACCAAAGCGAAAATTTAATTTAATATTATTATATATATCAAAATTCTCATACTCTTGAAATCGATTTCATTTCAATAAGCACATGCCACCTTCTAGAAAAATAAGAAAAATGTTTTTCTAATTTAAAATAATTTAAACTTCCAAAATTAATTATTTGAGCTTGAACTTCAATAATTCACAATAAATAGCCCTTTTGTCGGAAAAATTGAATCTCGCGACTTTTTATAGGAAATTCAATCCTCTACAACTTTTACGTAAGAAAGTTTTTCCAAATAGGAATTGGTAGAAATCCACAAACAGACAATTTTACTGTGCTATAATCAAATTTCGATCAATAAATGGGGTCCAACCGACATGTTTAACATGTTTTAAACATTTATTACAACAAAAATACTCTTCCTCCTCGTATACTCATATATCCCGCATTCGTTATAAAAATATCACCATTATTATATTATTAAAATATAATAATATATTTAAATGAATTATTTTATCGAAAAAGATAAAATTTCAATTTTCAACAATTGTCACATTAAAATTTTCTCCATCTATATCCACATAAAATTAATATTTTCTCATCATATGAATCAATAATTAATTATTCACAAATAATATTCTGTAATCACAATATTGACAAACTGTGCAGGTTCAAGGAAAGAGGGGCTTTCAATAAGAATTTCTCCTTCATCATGCGCCAATTAATTAGGTGACAAACCTCTCCTTAGATGTAACTTTCTAGACATTGCCAATAATGTTATCTAATAATATTATTCAGGATAATATGAATTATTGCTTCGATAGTGAAAATATTGTGTAATGACAATTATTGAAACAACAACAATATAAAATATCAACGCATGACAATTATTAAATCAATAAAATAAAATCTTCGATCAAGAATTATCTGTAACCATTATTGAGTAGTGCCTTCTTACGTAAGAATCAATAATTGGTGCAATACCGTGTGCTACTGTGTGTTAACCACCGAGTATTTTAATAGTATTAACGGTAACAACTACCCCGTTATTTTTAAACCACTTATATTTGTCGTTTTCTTCATTCAATCGCTTTCCGTTATGGGGCCCACACATGGTCGCTGGTAAATGCGAATATTCCACGACAGGCGAATATTCCACGACCAAACGAATATTCCCCAAAATAATGAATATTTTATAACCACTTGCTTATTTTGAAATATTTGCGTATTTTACCCATAACTATCCACATTAATTAGATCAACCCTTACTATTTCAAAATAATAAATAGAGAAAATTAAATTTCATTAATAATAAGTTGGGGTCTTACACTCTTGGTCTTAACGAAGGGTCAAAATGACTCTTGATAATATTGAAGAGACAACTACTATTTGTGAAGGGGCAATTAACCCTTGGAACACCGAAGAGGCAAATAACTCTTGGTAATATTGAAAGGGCAAGTAACTCTTGGAAAACCAAAAGGGTAAGTTACTATTAAAACTTTAAATCAACGAATCATATTGATTTACTATTATAATTTTAATCAACGGTCTGAAAAATTAGCACATCTCCTCATGGAATAATATTGTACCCAAATACCCGAATGCATAATACTAGAGTGAATAATAACCGGATGAATAATAACTCATGAATAGTAACTCGTGAATAGTAACTCATGAATAGTAACTCGTGAATAGTAACTCCGACACGAAAAGTGTCCCGAATACCCGATTGAACAATATAACCTTCAGACATCAATTATCATCGGAATAGATGTCGATTTCTACTAACACAAATAATCCCAACACAATAAAACTATCAAATTCATCTTTAATCAACACGAACTTATTCATCATTAATATTATAACTCATAATATTTAGCAAACGAGTTGTTCCCAGGAAGAGGGGCTTTCCAATAACGATTTCTCCCTATTGGCGCCGCAATTAGGTGACCAAACCTCTCCTTGATGTAACTTCAGACATTATAAATATTGCAATTTAATAATATGAATAACTTTGTCATCTCAATTATTGATTTAATAATATATCATATAACGCAGAGATGATCTTGTGACAATAATCGAATCAATAATATGAGAGAGATATGATGAAGCAATTATCGTAGCAATAATTGAGTATAAGCGAGTGACTTCTCACGTAAGCATCAATAATCAATACCGTATTACTATACAACTACGTGTATTCTTGTACTTTTCTACCAAGTAGTTCAACAAAGATCAACCGGTAAAACTTCATAGATTATTTTCATAAAAATATTTTTATCGTTTTCTCATTAAAATAATAATTTATTCTTGCGGGGTCCACCAATGATTGTGCCATCGTACAGATATTCCCCGACAAAAAGAATATTCCCCGGCCAAATCGAATATTGTATAACACTTGCATACTTTGAAAAATTTATAAATATTACCCACAACTATAACATAATATCAAATTTATTTCATACTATTCAAAAATGATCTTCATAGAAAAATTATCTTTATTCATAAAATCTGGGGTCTCACAATCTCCCCTCCTTATGAAATTTCACCCTCAAAATTTACGTACGTACCTGGTATGCCGAACAGATGAGGATACCTTGACTTCATTTTAGATTCTAACTCTTGAGGTATAACCTTTGAGTGTTGAATACGATCCTTCTTATCCAAGCTTCTAACACGTATCTCCTCATACGTTAAATCTTTTGCTATCTCGTCTGGTTCTAAATCAATAATATGGTTTGGGTCGTCCACATATTTACGTAACATCGGTACGTGATAAGCGTTATGAACACGCAACATATTTGGCGGTAAAACGAGTCTATAGGCCACAATTTCTACTCGGTTGAGGATTTCAAATGGGCCAATAAAATCGAGGGTTGAGATTTCCTCTCTTCATCAATTCTTGCTTCTAGAATAACGCCCTCTTGAACCTTTTTCTTCACATTCATCAGCTCTGAGTATGTAACTTGAGCGGCTTTAACTTTATCGATTAAAGTCGATTCTACTCGTATATTCGCTATCTTCACGTGGGTCTCTAGAGTCTTTTTTCTATCTTCATCATTTATAAGTTATACGAAAATGGGTTTTTATGTTAACAACGTCATACTCGTAAACGCATACGATCTTCTACTCAATGCGTCAGCTACCACGTTCGCTCTTCCTCGATGATATTGAATGGTATGATCGTAATATTCAACAGCTCGAGCCAACGTCTTTGGCGCATGTTACGTTCATTTTAGTTGAAGAAATATTTCAGGGTTTTAGAAATGAGGTTTTGTACTGGGGTCAGTACAAAATTTGATTACACGCTCTGGGGTAAGCCAGGAAGTCTTCAAGAATACGTCAGGAAATTTATTAACAATAGAAATATCATTCAAAACTGTGACTCTCATCCATAACTTGTATAGTACATCACATTGATACCTATCAACTTTCCATCGTCATTCACAACGTCGCCTACAGAAAGTTTGGCTTCGGTGCATTCCACACAAGGAAGTTAACAATGAAAGGATCGGGGCTCTTTACTTATGGCTTGATATGACAATGATTGACTTTAGTGGTTTGGTTACTTTGAATTCGCATAACAGGTTGGTTATGAATATGAAAGTTAACCACCTTACGAAAAAGCATGATGAGTAGTTAACCAATCGTTTCCAAAAATCACATCAATGCAAGTATTTTCAAAGAGATAAGATCGACAAGTAACGTGAAAATGTCAATTTGAATCAACAAGATTTATAAACAGTGGAGGTAACGAAGGCTCCTACTAACGAAGTTTCAACCAATAAGTCAAAGTCTAACTTCTCCGGATTCCAATTTAAACGTTGAACGCAAGAGAGATAAAATAATGGGTAGAACCTGTAACTAATAAGGCATAGACTTCGCAAGAATTTATAATTAATTAACCCGTGCTAACTTTGTTTGGGTTACTCGCTTTCTGAGAAGTCACAAAAAATGCTCTTCCTGAAACAATCGACTTTGTTTTTGTCTGTATCTGCCATTGGTGCCACCGTCCCAGCTGGACTTGACTTCACTATATGATAAAATCGGGCTAGATGGCCTTCTTTTCCACAATTGTAACATACTTTGGATGGCATCGTGCAGTTTGGACTTATGTGTCCTTCCCCTCCACATTTGTAACATCGACCGTGGCCATTCTCTCTCCTTCCTTAACAACGGGTGCTAGTGCTGATGTCTTTCCATCCTTGTTGAACCTTCTCTTCTTGAACTTTCCACTCCTATTGTCTTGTCCATGATTACCACCAAAGTGGTTATCATTTCTGGCATGTTGATTCCCTCCACGTTTGTTGTCATCGCTTCGATGATTGCTACCATCGGGTATTATCGACTTGTTACCGCTCTCTCTTGGTTGGGTTGACTCATTAACGCGCTCCAATAATCGAGCCCTATTCACAACATCTGAATACAAACACAGTTTATGAGAGATAAGATATTGACGTATCTCAGGTTTCAAACCTCTTAGAAACGTCTGCGTCATTCTCTCCTTGTTGTTAACCAAGTGGGATATAAACCAGACAACAACTTCGGCAAACTTAGCTTCCGATCTTGCATACGATCATGTTATTTTGCTCCAACTTGATGAACTCTACCTCTTTCATGTGACGAATACTTTCGGGAAAGTACTTATCGTTGAATAATTCTTGGAACTTCTCCCAAGTCATCTTGATGCGGCACGTTGAGTACGCTTCTGATTCCCACCGGTAAGAATCTCGCTTTCGTCAGAATATGAAGGTGGCAAAGGGAACCTTTGCTCCTCGAGTATCCCAAGACATCAAATATCTTATTTATCTGCTTTATTCACGTCTCCGCCTTAAGTGGTTTTGGCTCACCAAAAAACTCCAGTGGTCCCAGTTCCTTGAACTGCTTAGCGGTGACCGTCCGAGAGTTATCGGTGTTTCTACCACGCATTTTGGATGAGGAGCTACCTTACTTTGTTGTTGCATGAATTGCATAAAGCCTCTGACCATCCCATCATTCACCATTTCATCGGTGTTATTATTTTCATAAGGATTATTGTCATCTGGTTGCACATTACCATGAGCATTAATCGTTGGTGACTCAATGGTCTCATGTGCTTCATTAATTATCTCAAAATTTTCGGATGCCATTTGCAAATACTGCAACAAAACAAGGGTTAATTAATATATCACATATTATCCCTATAATTTGGCCGATCAATTAAATACCAAATAAACTTAGGTAGGTCATACTAGGGAATTCGAAGGAATTCCCCGTCTCTCCCCTCCTAGTTTTTATCTCACATCTCAGCCAGGGATCATATCCCTAAGCTTTGATACCAACTGTGACGCCCCCAAAATTAGGTATACATCACCCATCTTGAGTCGCCAAATACATGGTACAAAATATAAATACAAACTTAATTATACAACTGTCGTGTAACATACGACAATACATAAAGCGAGAGTTCTAATAGAATATTGTCATCTGACAATATCCATACTCAAAGAGTCCTCATTAAATTTATTGTCGCACTATTTAATAGAATAGTGAGGACTACTAATGCTATCTTACGGACCATCACTCCTTTCCCAGACTCGTCCGGCCTATATTCTCATCTCACGAAGAGAACGGTGAAAGAAAGGGTGAGCTCAACTAGCCCAAGAAGAAATATTATGACTAAGATAATGCAGGATAAATTATCATTAGCCTTCAACAATGTTAAAGCGATAAAATACAATAGACAACAAGTTTAATCGCAGCGGAATAAGCAATCCATTAAAAGAGTCAAGTAGAGAATAAAATCTACTATCTTTTATGATTTAAAAGTTTTTCATCACTTTTATCATTTGAGACTCGACTTAATAAATAATCCACATAATCCTCGCACACTTTTCTGACAAGGATATTCATTAAATCATCCACGGTCATGACTATACCGAATAATCCCTGGTCATAATCATACCAAAAACTGTCCATCAATGCATTACAGGCCACTGAGGACTTTTACCACATCACTTATAACATCACAGTTCATGATTATACCGAATGATCCCTGGTCATAATCATACTAAGTCCATCTATGCATATAAGCCAAAGATGACTTTCAACATAATATAAACATGAGGATGATGACAATGTTATAGGAATTCAATAAAACAAGTTCAAGAATTAATTTATCCAGGAACTAATAATATCCAAATTGTCAACATGATACTTCTTTGTAAAGTAAAAGTCAAGAATTCTCAGAAGAATATTTCCATGAAAAGATACTGGATGAAGCGCAAATATCAAGGATATTCCACTAATTTCATGGAGTATCGAAGTCAAAACTTTAACCAACTGAAACTGCAAATGGATTTTCACCCTCCATACGGTAATCCACGTATATAGATCATTTCCACAATTTAGTAAGGAATGAATACAAAGGATCATTCACCATGCATGTGGCAATCCACATAGACAGGTTATTCCAACAGAATAATAAAGAATGGAATAACAGAAGGATTCACCATGCATGCGATAGAGACCGCATGTAAGACCCCAACTTTTTGAATAAAAATGAATTTTCTATAAATATCATTTTTATTTATTATGGAGTAAATTTGATATAATGTTATAGTTGTGGGTAATATTTACAAATTTTGCAAAGTATGCAAGTTGTCATATTATATTCAATTGGTGGGGAATATTCGTTTTGTCGGGAATATTCGCATAAACCAGTATAATCATTGGTGGACCCCATAATGTAATTATTATCGGATCGAGAAAACAACAAAAATATTTTATTGAAAATAACTATGAAGAAGTTTTACCGTTGGTACCGTTGAACTACTTCTCGGTAGTAAAAGTACAAGAATGTCTGGCGTGGTTGCATAGTAGCACACGGTTTTGATTATTGATGCTTACGTGAGAAGTCATTTAGTTTTGTTCAATTATTGGTATAGTAATTGTTGCATAGTATCTCACGTTATTTGATTCAATTATTGTCGATATTTTATATATTGTTAAAATCAATAATTGAGTCGACAAAGTTATTAATATTATTATTTGCAATATTAACGATGTCTAGAAGTTCTGTCAAGGAGAGGTTAGATAATCTAATTGTGCGCCAATAGGGAGAAATCCTTATTGGAAAGCCCCCTCTATCCTGGGAATGACCTGGTCGATTAATATTGTGAATTGTAATAAAGATGATAAATATTGTTAAAATTATTAAGGTGATTTTTATGAAGTCTGTTTATTTTATGGATCCCTATTTTACCCATTTTTCAAAATAATCGGTAGAAAATTATTTAAAGGTGGGGCCCATATGTGTTGAAAATGATAAGTTGATGTCTTGTGTGGGAAAAGAGGGAGGTATTTTATATATTTAAATATGTTAGTGGATTTTGGTGGAAAAGTGGAAGGTTTGATTATTAATGTTAGTTGTTTTATTATAATTAATTTTGGGTGGAGGAAAGTTTTATTATTATATATATATATATAATAATAATAATAAAACTCTCTTCCACCAAAATCCACTATCAAATATATATATATATATATAATAATAATAATAATAATAATAATAATAATAAAACTTTCTTCCACCAAAATCCACTATCAAATATATATATATATATATATATATATATATATATATATATATTTGATAGTGGATTTTCGTGGAGGAAAGTTTTATTATTTTGTATATATATATGATAGTGGATTTGGATGGAATTGATTTTTTGGGTGGAAGATGTCTTGTAAACCATGTGTTATATATATATAATATATATATATATATATATATATATATATATTATATTATATTTTATTTAAAAGATTTTGCTTTAAATATGGACCGTCCGATTAAAGTAAATCAATCTGGACCGTTCATGAATTAGTTACTATGCATTACATTCTTCTATAAATAGAAGCTCATTCCTTCATTATTTTCTTACGAATTCACTGAAACTCTAGAGAGAGAAATTATAGAGAAACTACAGAAAAGTATTCCGCTACTTCCCTACTCTTATATTCAGTTTCTTTTTACGGTAAGAAATATTATTCGTTTATATTCATGAAGAGAACTTCTGTTATTCCATTCCTTATTATTATGTTGGAATAACCGAAGATCATGATCTACCCTATACTTGGTGACATTCTTCTATTATTACATCGTTTTAATATTCGGTTGGAACATCACATGCGTGTGTTTTACACCGAACACGGTTTCCGTCTTTATTATTCGTATTTATTATTACATTTGGAATATCCTATTTGTGCTATATCATGAGACACGGTTCCGTTTTAATTATTCATTTATTCTGTTGGAATATCCTGTCTGCAGGCTATCTGTGGGACACGGGTTCCGCTTTTAATTCTTTATTATTCTATTGGAACATCCTGTTGGTGTGATTTTCACCTGACCTGATTCCGTTATTATTATTTTGTTGGAATAACTTTGTCTCGCGAAGTACCGCATTCATGGTGATTTCTTTTGTTATTCCATTCTTTATTATACTCACTTGGTTAAAGCTTTGACTTTCTATACTCCATGAAATTAGTGGAATATCCTTGATATTTCGCGCTTCATCCCGATATTTTCATGGAAATATTCTTATGAGCATTCTTGAATTTTACTCTACAAAGCAGTATCATGTTGACAATTTGGACGTTATTAGTTCCTGAATAAATTAATTCGTGAACTTGTTTTATTGAATTCTTATATCATTGTCATCATCCTCATGTTTATATTTTTTGAAAGTCATCTGTGGCCTGTAGTGCATAGATGGACTTGGTATGATTATGACCAGGGATTATTCGGTGTAATCATGACCGTAATGTTATAAATGATGTGATAAAAGTCCTCATTGGCCCGTAGTGCATTGATGGACAATTGTTGGCATGATCATGACCATTGATGAATACACAAATATCCTTGGCCCGTAGTGCATGGATAATTTGTGGTCGGGCCCTAATGAATATCCTTGAGTGCGTAGTGCAAGGATGATGCGGATTATTTATTGTCGAGTCTCGGCGATAAAAGTGATGAAAAACCTTTTAAATCATAAAAGATAGTAGATTTTATTCTACTTGACTCTTTTAATGGATTGCTTGTTCACCGCTAGATTAAACTTAATGTCTATTGTATTTCATCCATTTAACATTGTTGAAGGCTAATGATAATTTATTACGCATTATCTTTGTCATAATATTTCTTCTTTGGGCTAGTTGAGCTCACCCTTTCTTTCACTGTTCTCTTCAGGAAATGGGAGCGTGGAAATTTGGACCCGAGTCGGGGAACGGAGTGATGGTCTAGATGATAGTATTAGCTAGTAGTCCTCACTATTATGTTAAATAGTATGACAATAGTATGTTAAATAATATGAAGAGAGAGATAGCGCTGTTTATCTCAAGGTGTCTAACTTGTCAACGAGTCAAGACGAAGCATCAAGTACCAAAAGGTCCATTGCAACCACTTGAAATTCCAGAATGGAAGTGGGAGCACATTACCATGGATTTCGTTACTGGTCTTCCCAAGGTTTCTCAAGGCATTGATGCAATTTGGGTCATTGTTGATAGATTGACCAAGTCCGCTCACTTCTTACCAATCTGAGAAACTTATACACTTGAACGCGTCTTGCTCAAATATACATAAACGAGATTGTAAGATCGCATGGTATGCGGTATCCATAGTTTACGATCGAGACCCAAGATTCACTTCACGATTTCGGGTTAGTTTTGCAAAAAGCTATGGGCACGGACTTACGATTTAGTTCGCATATCATCCTCGAGACGGATGGACAATCGAGAGAGGACTATTCAAACTCTTGAAGATTTATTAAGACTGTGTCCTTGACTTCAAGGAAGTTGGGATAAGTTCTTACCATTGGTGGAGTTTTCCTACAACAACAAGCGATTATCAAGCAAGTATTGGCATGGCTCCATTCGAGGCGTTGTATGGAAGAAAGTGTCGTTCTCGATTATCTTTGGGATGAGGTGGGTGAAGAAACGTTGTTGGGACCAGAGTTGGTACGTATGACTACGGATAAGATTTAAACGATCCGACAACGTATAAAAACCTCACAAGATCGACAAAAGAGTTATGCTGATCTTCATCGAAAGGACGTGGAATTCGATATACGAGATCATGTGTTGTTACGTGTTGCTCCATGGAAAGGAGTTACAAGATTTGGAAAGAGAGGAAAGCTCAATCCTCGATTCATTGGCCCATTTTTAATCCTCGATCGAGTAGGAACTGTGGCCTATAGACTCGCTTTACCGCCAAGTATGTCTCGTGTTCATAATGTTTTTCACATATCCATGTTACGTAAATATGTGAAAGATCCAAACCACATTATTGAGTTAGAACCGGACGAAATAGCGGAAGACTTAACGTATGAAGAGGTTCCTGTTCAAATCTTGGATAAGAAGGAACATATTCTACGCTCCAAGGTTATACCTCAAGTCAAAGTTTTGTGGAGAAACCAGAATGTTGAGGAAATGACCTGGGAGTTAGAATTTGGAATGTGTTAGGTTTGTAATATTCAAGAACGCAATCAAATTGCATAAATAAGCGAAAACGTGTAAAAATCAGAGTTTAAAATTTTACAAACCATATACCCGGATCACCCTTTATGCACAATTATTAATTAAGCGAAAAAGATGAATAAGAAACATACCCTTGAAGATCCGAAGCTTCCTCGTGTACAAGTTCACCTCAATCCTTTTCGCGTTCAACTTGAATCCACCGAGTTTGGTTCCTTCCTTTGATCAACGTTAGCCACCCAAGTGTTTGGCCTCTAGAGGTGATCTACCAAGAAAGAATAAAGATTCAAGAAGAAGGGGTATTGGCTCAAACCCTAGTTTTTTCTATCTGTATAGAAAAAGGGCGTACTCTCCAACAAATTGAAATTATGTCGTATGTTGTAAAAGTCAACAACCCCATCACCCATAATAAGACTCCTCTTATTTATAGATGTGGGCAACCCACCTTAACAATTAAGGAATTGGGTTTTATTTAATTAATTAAATTCTTTTAATTAATTAAGCTCCCCTAATCTTATTAGGGATAATTAATTAAACTCCTTTAACTAATTTTTCCTCCTAATCCTATTAGGAATAAATGAGAGTACTTATATTAAATTAATTCCTAAACTCTTTTAGAAATTAAAATAATAATAATTGTAATAATATTAATAAGACTCCTCTTATTAATTTATATTTAATATTTCTAAAATATTAAATAATAAATATTAAGCTATTTAATTTATTCTATCACCATAGATTAAATTAAATATACTTAACATATTATTACGATTATGCCATTAACTTCTTAAATAATTATTCTTCCTTTTATGGTGTGACCCTTTAGGTTCTCCATATTAAACCGGTTGTGAATAAATCAATTAGAACAATTCTAATCTTATTTAAATAAATAAATTAAATAATTAATTTATTTAAATAAATAATATTTATTCTACAATAGGGATAAGCCTCCCTAGCGATCAACGACTTTCCAGATAATATAGATTTCAACATTAATCATAAAAGAACCTTTAAGTAAATAGTTACCGTACAATTCAATCCTTCCACCATACAATGTCCCAATTAAATATAAGACATGGAATTACTGTCAAGTCTTATTTTATTTAATTATATGTATTTCGATCCTTAAATGCACAACTCCAAATAATGCAAATTAGAAACTCCTTTCTAATTTCATTTACCTTTGCCAAGGACTCTTTGGGTTGTCATTTATCGAATCACATAGGACATTTCTCTTCTTTTATTAGAAGTGGTAGATTCTTTATTGATCATACATTATCTCCATGTACAACTTATTATACCCAAGCATACCCTTTGATATACCCTAAGGGTCTTAAGGAATAAGTCAAAGTATAACTCATCATACACAAGATACTATGATGATCTCAAGTCCAAGGATTACTTGTACTACTATCACTACAGGAATTCCTATTGACAGACAAGTAAAACTCCATTAGGTATTCCTTAGCGAGCCAACGTTCGATGAACTTATTCTCTAATAAGCACCTACATACTTGCTTTAGTGTCTCCACACAAATGATCATGAGATCAATCATCCTCATCCAATGAGCAAGCAACGTATGTACCAATCTATCCGGATTCACTAATCCCCAATTTAGTAATCCAACGATTGAGAACTATTTTAGTTTTAAGCTTTCAAAGAATTTAGATCTCATTAGAATGATCATCATCATTATTCTAAAAGCATTGCTTAAAACTATGGGTTTATCACATATTATAAAACAGCATCATGTAGATAATTAAAAGCCTTTAATAAATTAATACTTTTTATTAATAAATGAATAAGATTGTTATAAAGTATATGCTTTATCATCAAACATGATTGGCTTGTATGCATACTACTTTCAAAATGAAGTCAAGGTATCCTTACCTCTTCGATATACCAGGTACATACCCTAATTTCGAGGGCAAAATTTCTTAGAAAGGGGAGGTTGTAAGACCCCAACTTTTTGAATAAAAATGAATTTTCTATAAATATTATTTTTATTTATTATGGAGTAAATTTGATATAATGTTATAGTTGTGGGTAATATTTACAAATTTTGCAAAGTATGCAAGTTGTCATATTATATTCGATTGGTCGGGGAATATTCGTTTTGTCAGGGAATATTCGTACAACGGAACAATAATTGGTGGACCCCACAACAGAAATATTATCGGATTGAGAAAACGACAAAAATATTTTATTGAAAATAATGGCGGAAATTTTACCGTTGGTACAGTTGAACTACTCGGTAGTAAAAGTACAGTAATACGCGTGGTTGCATAGTAGCACACGGTTTTGATTATTGATGCTTACGTGAGAAGTCATTTAGTTTTGTTCAATTATTGGTATAGTAATTGTTGCATAGTATCTCACGTTATTTGATTCAATTATTGTCGATATTTTATATATTGTTAAAATCAATAATTGAGTCGACAAAGTTATTAATATTATTATTTGCAATATTAACGATGTCTCAGAAGTTACATCGAGAGGTTAGATAATCTAATTGTGCGCCAATAGGGAGAAATCCTTATTGGAAAGCCCCCTCTATCCTGGGAACGACCTGGTCGATTAATATTGTGAATTGTAATAAAGATGATAAATATTGTTAAAATTATTAAGGTGATTTTTATGAAGTCTCATTTTATTTTATGGATCCCTATTTTACCCATTTTCAAAATAATCGGAGAAAATTATTTAAAGGTGGGGCCCATATGTGTTGAAAATGATAAGTTGATGTCTTGTGTGGGAAAAGAGGGAGGTATTTTATATATTTAAATATGTTAGTGGATTTTGGTGGAAAAGTGGAAGGTTTGATTATTAATGTTAGTTGTTTTATTATAATTAATTTTGGGTGGAGGAAAGTTTTATTATTATATATATATATAATAATAATAATAAAACTCTCTTCCACCAAAATCCACTATCAAATATATATATATATAATAATAATAATAATAATAATAATAATAAAACTTTCTTCCATTCAAAATCCACTATCAAATATATATATATATATATATATATATATATATATATATATTTGATAGTGGATTTTCGTGGAGGAAAGTTTTATTATTTTGTATATATATATGATAGTGGATTTGGATGGAATTGATTTTTGGGTGGAAGATGTCTTGTAAACCATGTGTTATATATATATATATATATATATATATATATAATATTTTATTTTATTTTATTTAAAAGATTTTGCTTTAAATATGGACCGTCCGATTAAAGTAAATCAAACTGGACCATTCATGAATTAGTTACTTATGCATTACATTCTTCTATAAATAGAAGCTCATTCCTTCATTATTTTCTTATTTAATTCTTGAAAACTCAGAGAGAGAATTTATAGAGAAACTACGTAAAAAGTATTCGCTACTTCCCTACTCTTATGTTCAGCTTTTTTTTACGGAAGGGATATTATTCTTTTATATTCATGAAGAGAACTTACATTATTCCATTCCTTATTATTATGTTGGAATAACCAAGATACGCTGGATCTACCCTATACTTGGTGACATTCTTCTATTATTACATCTTTAATATTCTATTGGAACATCCTCGTCTGTGTGTGTTTTACAGGATTCGATTAAAATCTTTATTATTCCGTCTTTATTATTCGTTGGAATATCCTCGTCAGTGCTATACGCCTGGGACTGGTTCCGCTTTTAATTATTCATTTATTTCATTGAAATATCCTCTTTTGTCAGGCTATACGTGGGACTGGTTCCGCTTTTAATTCTTTATTATTCTTTGGAACATCCTGCTTCGATTGTGATTTTCAATTTTTGGTTCCGTTATTATTATTTTGTTAGAATAACTTTGTCTATCTAAGAAACCGCATGCATGGTGATTTCTTTTGTTATTCCATTCTTTATTATACTTAGTTGGTTAAAGCTTTGACTTTTATACTCCATGAAATTAGTGGAATATCCTTGATTTTTGTGCTTCATCCAAGTATTTTTCATGGAAATATTCTTCCGAGCATTCTTGAATTTTACTCTACAAAAGCGAGATCATGTTGACAATTTGGACGTTATTAGTTCTGAATAAATTAATTCGTGAACTTGTTTTATTGAATTCTTATATCATTGTCATCATCCTCATGTTTATATTTTTGAAAATCATCGTGGTATGTAGTGCATAGATGGACTTGGTATGATTATGACCGAGGATTATTGATTGTAATCATAATCGTAATGTTATAAATGATGTGATAAAAGTCCCTCATTGGCCCGTAGTGCATTGATGGACGATTGTTGGCATGATCATGACCATTGATGAATACACAAATATCCTTGGCCCGTAGTGCATGGATAATTTGTGGTCGTGATCCTAATGAATATCCTGGCAGTAGTGCGTGGATGATGCGGATTATTTATTATTGTCGAGTCTCAATGATAAAAGTGATGAAAAACCTTTTAAATCATAAAAGATAGTAGATTTTATTCTCTACTTGACTCTTTTAATGGATTGCTTGTTCCGTTGCAGTTAAACTTGATGTCTATTGTATTTCATCAGTTTAACATTGTTGAAGGCTAATGATAATTTATCTCGCATTATCTTAGTCATAATATTTCTTACTAGGCTAGTTGAGCTCACCCTTTCTTTCTTTGTTCTCTTGTGAAATGAGAACGAATTTGGAATCTAGCCTGGGAAGCGGAGTGATGGTGCGGATGATAGTATTAGCTAGTAGTCCTCACTATTCATTAAATAGTGTGACAATAAATGTAATGAGGACTTATTAGAGAGTGAATATTGTCTAAATGACAATATTTGTATTAAAACTCATACTATGTTTTGTAGTATTTTTACATTTAATTGTATAATTAAGTTGTATTTGAATTTATGTACCATGTATTTTGGCGACTCAAGATGGGTGATGTATACTTATTTTGGGGCGCCACACCACATGTATAAAAGTTATTCCCAATGTAATAATAAATGCGGAATAATAAATAATGGAACCAGTCGTGAAATTCTGCATGTTACAGGATATTCTATGAGAATATTAAATGCGGAATAATAAATAATGTAACGTGTCGTGAAATTACAAGCATGAGGATATTAAACGAGTAATAATAAAGAACGGAATAATAAAAGAATTTCACCAAGTATGCGGTACTTCGCATAAACAGGTTATTCTAACATAATAATAAAGAATGGAATAACAGAAGTTCTCTTCATGAATAAGAAAGAATAACACCCCTTACCTTAGAAAAACATTGGATACTAAAGTAGTGAAGTAGCATAATACTCTTCTTCTTTCTCTCTATAATTTCTCTCTCAAGAATTTCAGTGAATTCGTAAGAAATAATGAAGGAATGAGCTTCTATTTATAAAAAAACTGAAGTGGCTCTTGGTCTTAACAAAGGGTCAAAATGACTCTTTGTAATATTGAAGAGACAACTACTATTTGCGAAGGGTCAATTAACCCTTGGAACACCGAATAGACAAATAACTCTTGGTAATATTGAAGAGACAACTACTATTTGTGAAGGGGCAATTAACCCTTGGAACACCGAAGAGGCAAATAACTCTTGGTAATATTGAAAGGGCAAGTAACTCTTGGAAAATCAAAAGGGCAAGTTACTAGTAAAACTTTAAATCAACGATTCATATTGATTTACTATTATAATTTAAATCAACGGTCTGAAAAATTAGCACATCTCCTCATGGAATAATATTTTTACCCAAATACCTGAATGCACAATACTAGAGTGAATAGTAACTGGGTGAATAATAACTCGTGAATAGTAACTCGTTAATAGTAACTCATGAATAGTAACTCATGAATAGTAACTCATGAATAGTAACTCTGACACGAAAAGTGTCCCGAATACCCGATTGAACAATATAACCTTCAGACATCAATTATCATCGGAATAGATGTCGATTTCTACTAACACAAATAATCCCAACATAATGAAACTATCAAATTCATCTTTAATCAACACGAACTTATTCATCATTAATATTATAACTCAAAATATTTAGCAACCAGGTTGTTCCTGTGAAAGAGGGGCTTTCCAATAAGGATTTCTCCTATCGACGCCATAAGTAGGTGACCAAACCTCTCCTCGATGATTTCTAGACATTGTAAATATTGCAATTTAATAATATGAATAACTTTTGTCGTCTCAATTATTGATTTAATAATATATCATATAACGCAGATGATACTGTGACAATAATTGAATCAATAATATGAGAGATATGATGCAGCAATTACTGTAGCAATAATTGAGTATAACTGAGTGACTTCTCACGTAAGCATCAATAATCAATACCGTGTGCTACTATGCAACTACGCATATTACTGTACTTTTACTACCGAGTAGTTCAACAGTATCAACGGTAAAACTTCCGCCGTTATTTTCATAAAAATATTTTTGTCGTTTTCTTATTCCGACAATAATTCCATTGCGGGGTCCACCAATGATTGTGCCGTCGTACGGATATTCCCCGACCAAAAGAATATTCTCTGACCAAATCGAATATTATATAACACTTGCATACTTTGCAAAATTTATAAATATTATCACAACTATAACATAATATCAAATTTATTTCATACTATTCAAAAATGATCTTCATAGAAAAATTATCTTTATTCATAAAATCTGGGGTCTCACACGTAGCTTGAGCAGCTTTAACTTTATCGATTAAAGTCGGTTCTACTCGTATATTCGCCATCATCATGTAGGTCCCTGTAGTCTTTAACTCTATCTCCATCCTTTGCATGTCATACAAAATGGGCCTTTGCGTTGACAATATCGCACTCGTACTTGCATATGATCTTCTACTCAATGCGTCAGCTACTACGTTTTCTTTTCCAGGATGGTATTGAATGGTATGATCGTAATCTTTCAACAGCTCGAGCCAACGTCGTTGCCGCATGTTGAGTTATTTTTGGGTGAAGAAATATTTGAGGCTTTTATGATCCGTATAGATCTCCACTTTCTCTCCATACAGGTAGTGTCTCCAGATTTTCAACGCGAAAACGATTGCTGCCAACTCTAGATCATGAGTAGGATAATTCCTCTCATATTCTTTGAGTTGTCGTGAGGCATAGGCTATGACTTTCCCATGTTGCATGAGAACACATCCTAACCCTTTGCCTGAAGCATTGCTGTAGATAACAAATCCATCCGAACCAGATGGTATTGCCAGAACAGGTGCCGAAATGAGTCTCCTCTTGAGCTCTTGGAAACTCTTCTCGCATTCCTCACTCCATACGAATTTTTTATCTTTCTGAGTCAGCTGAGTTAACGGAGTAGCGATTCGAGAAAATCCTTCCACGAATCTCCAATAATAATCAGCTAAGCCCAGAAAGCTGCGTACTTCGGTCACCGACTTCGATTGCTCCCAACTTTGTATTGCTTCAATACTCGCCAGGTCAACAAATACTCCATGTTTTGACACCATGTGCCCAAGGAATGCTACTTCCTCAAGCCAGAACTCGCATTTCTTCAGCTTGGCATATAGCTTGTTTTCACGAAGCCTTTCAAGTATCAGCTTCAAATGGTGCTCATGATCTTCACGGCTTTTGCATTAAATGAGGATGTCATCAATAAAGACAACAATGAACTGATCCAAATATTCCTTGAATACTCGATTCATCATATCCATTAAAGCAATAGGAGCATTAGTCAATCCAAAAGACATGACTAAGAATTCATTATGCCTGCATCAGGAGTTTCAAGGCGCTCTTTGGAATATCCTCAGTTTTAATCTTCAGCTGATGGTATCCAGAACGAAGGTTGATCTTTGAAAAGAATTATGCTCCTTGTAACTGGTCAAACAGGTCATCAATGCAAGGTAGCGGATACCTATTCTTGATGGTGACATGGTTTAATTCTCGGTAGTCAATACAAAGTCACATACTCCCGTCTTTCTTCTTTATGAATAAAAAAGGAGCACCCCAAGGAGATATACTAGGACAAATGAAACCGATGTCTAATAACTCCTGTAGTTGGACTTTTAACTCCTGAAGTTCAATAGGAGCCATTCGATATGGGGTTTTAGAAATGGGTTTTGTACCCGGTTCAAGGTCAATAAAGAATTCAACATCACGTTCTGGGGGTAGACCGGGAAGTTCTTCAGGAAATACATCGTGAAATTTCTAACAACGTAAATATTATTCAAATCTAACTTGTCTTTATTCAAATCCATAACATGGGCTAAGAAAGCTTGGCATCCGCTTTTTAATAAACGAATAGCTTTGTGGCTTGATATGATGATGATCGATTTTAGTGGTTTAGTTGTTTGAATTGTATTTATGGGTTGGTTAGGAATATGAAAACTAACAACCTTACGAAAATAATAAATTTTGGCATGATGAGTGGTTAACCAATCAATCCCTAAAATCACATCAAAAGCAAGTATCTGTAAAGAGATAAGATCAACAGGTAATGTGATAGTTCCAACTTGGATTAAGCAAGATTTATAAACTGTAGATGTAATGAAGGTTTCACCCAACGGAGTTTCAACAGATAAGTTAGAGTCCAATTTCTCCGAAGTCAAGTTTAAACATTGAGCGCAAGCAGGAGAGATAAAAGAATGGGTAGAACCAGTATCTAGTAAGGTATAAACTTCGCAAGAATTCAAGATTAGCTTACCCGTGATCACCTCGTTCGGGTTCCTCACATTTTGGCCAATCACGACAAACGCTCTTCCAGGAACCGCTGATTTCGACTTATTCGGGACAGCCCTTGGAGTCACCATCCCCGCTGAACTTGGTTTTGTTATAGAACAATCCCGAGCTATGTGACCTTCCTTTCCACAGTTATAACATACATTGGATTGTGGGACGGTTTAATGATATTTCCCTCTTTCCGCATTTGTAACATCTAACCGGCGCAATGACTCCTCCCCTAGAATTTGTTGTTGGTCTTTGGTCTTTGCTGCTGATGTCTTCCCGTCATTGTTGAATCTTCTCTTTCTGAAATTTTCACTTGACTCACCTCTCCTATTATCATGTCCATGATTACCACCCGAGTGGTTACCGCCTTTGTCCGTATTTTTCCTCATCATTTGGTTATCATCGTTCGACGATGGCTGCCATCCGGTATGACCCTGGTTGTGGTCCCTCGGTTGAGTATACTCATTATCTCGCTCTAATAATTGAGCCCTGTTGACAACATCTGAATATAGAGAAAAATATTGAGAGATAAGGTATTGAAGAATCTCTGGTTTTAGACCTCTCAGAAACATCCGCGTCATACGTTTCTCATTTTCTACCAAATGAGGTGCAAACTGGATAACTCCGCGAACTTCGCCTCATCTTTGAGACACCGCCATGTTGTTCGTTCGATCTAATAAACTCTACCTCCTTCATACGATTTAATACTTTCGTGAAAGTACTTGTCATTGAACGCTTTTGAAATCTTTCCCAAGACATGTTAAGTGCGGTGGTGGTTGGTACGCTTCACGATTGCCACCAATAATCTGCCTCACCACGGAACATAAAGGTGGCGAATGGAACCTTATGTTCCTCCGCATCCCAAGACATCGAATATCTTGGTAATTTGCTTCACCCATGTTTTTGCCTTAATCGGATCGGGCTTTCCCCGTAAACTGGTGGTCCCAACTCCTTGAATCGCTTGCGTGTGATGCATATGACGTTGCCATCATTTCCACCCGTATTTTGTACACGAGTCTCCCTGGCGTCGATTTTTTGTATGAACTACAAAAAGCTCCTAAACATTACATCATTCATCGCTTGCTTTCTAGAGTGTTGTTTATAGGAGGAATATTGTCTTCCCGTTGCACGTTTTCCGGTTTGTGACTAAAGGTTGTTCCACGATCTCATACACTCCATTGTTAACGTTCTCAAAGATACATTCTTAAATACCGCCATAAAACAAGGGTTAATTAAACAAATTAGCATATCACATAATATCCCTATATTATGACCGGAATAACAAATAAGCTTAGATAGACACACTAGTGAAGGATTTACTCATTTTTCCCTCCTAGTTCTATTCCCCGATCTCCGCCAGAGACCATATCCCTAAGCTTTGATACCAATCTGTGGCGCCCCAAAATAGGTATACAACACCCATTTTGAGTCGCCAAATACATGGTATGTAAAGCAAACTACAACTTCATGAATACAATTGTCGGCACAATATGACAACACATCGTGAGTTTAAATACAAATATTGTCTTCTAGACAATATCAACACTTAAATAAGTCCTCATTACAATTATTTATACACAATTTTACGTAAATAGTGAGGATCATTTGAAACATCTTTCTAGAACCATCACTCCATACCCCGACTCGATCCTCGCTTATGTTTCTCACCTCCCGAGAAGAAAAATGGAACAAAAAGGAAAAGGGTGAGCTCAACTAGCCCAAGAAAGACTATTATGACTAAGATAATATACAACAAATTATCATTAGTCTTCAACAGGAAAAATCTGATAGAATATAATAGACAACAAGTTTTAGATCAACAAATGTAATGAAAACAAAGAATCCATTAGAAGAGTCAGTAGAGAATGAATTCTACTATCTTCTAAGATTTAAAATCCATCATCAATATTTTATCCTCTGTAACAACAATCAATATACATCTTTAATCAAATATTCATCTTTGCACTACAAGCCAAAGATATTCATTTGTATCACCAGGTTGGTCATGTTCATCTCAACACTGCTCATCTTTGCACTCACGGTCAAAGATATTCATCGATTAATCATTCATTTTTTGCACTACGGAGCCAAAGATAATCAAGAATATCATCATTTATGACCGAGGATGATGAAAAATATTTTAAAGAAAACGAATCTAGTGAGACGTAAGGACAAATATTAGGATTCGTGAGTATAGCGTTTTTATCCAAGATCAATAATACTTCATAATAACCAATTGTGAAGCGAGAATTAAAAATAAAGATCAAAACATGGATACAATCAAATATAATAACCATAATAGACATCTTGGACAAAAAGAAGAAAATTTTATTTTTCGGTGAATAGTGCCGTATTCGTGAATAGTGCCGTATACGTGAATAGTGACCCCGACACAAAAAGGTAGAAATTCCACAATAAAATCCATACCAATATTTCGGTATAATGATATTGAAAGAATAACATCATTACGAAAAAAAATAACATCCCTTACCTCAAAAAGATAGTACTTCTGACTGGAATACTGGATATGGTGCTGAAGGAACTTGCACCATATAGCAACACTCAAAGTATCAAAATACTCACAAGAATACGCTCGATAATATAGAGAGAGAAAGAGAGAAAACTTTGTTTCTGGTGTGATTTTCAATTCTAACTTAGCCCTCTATTTATAGGAAAATATTAGCACGTTGAAGTAGACTTCACCTGCTACCTGATGGCTTTATGTGACGCCCCCAAAATAGGTATACAACACCCATTCTGAGTCGTCTAATACATGGTACAGAAAGTAAACTACAACTTCAATAATACAATTGTCGAAGGCAAAATACATACAACACATATTGTGAGTTTAAATACAAATATTGTCATCTAGACAATATCCACACCCAAATGGGTCCTTATTACATTTATTGATACACTATCTTACAAAAATAGTGAGTACTACTAAACAGCTATCTAGAACCTTCACTCCATACCCCGACTAGATCCTGCTATGTTCTCACCTCCTGAGAAGAAAAATGGAACAAAAAGGAAAAGGGTGAGCTCAACTAGACCAGTAAAGAATATTATGACTAAGATAATATACAACAAATTATCGTTAGTCTTCAACAGGGAAAAAACTGATATAACATAGTAGACAACAAGTTTTAGATCAATAATCTGCAATGAAGCAAAGAATCCATTAGAAGAGCCACGTGAGAGGATGAATTCTACTATCTTCTAAGATTTAAGAGTCCATCATCAATATTTTATCCTGTAACATCAATCAATATACATCTTTTAATCAAATATTCATCTTGCACCACTGTGCCAAAGATATTCATTTATTTCATCACTGGGTCATGTTCATCTCAACACTGCTCATCTTCGCTTTACTGTGCCAAAGATATTCATCGGCTTTAATCATTCATCTTTGCACTACAGCCAAAGATATTCAATAATATCATCATTAAGGACTGAGGATGATGAAAAATATTTTAGAGAACGAATCCAGTGAGATAGAAGGACAAATATTAGGGATTCGTATAACAGTTTATCCAAGATCAATAATACTTCATAATAACCAATTGTGAAGCAGAATTCAAAAATAACGATCAAAACATGGATACAATCAAAGATAGTAGCCAAAATAGACATCTTGGACAAAAAGGAAAATTTTCATTTTTCGGTATGATATTGAAGAAAATAATATCATTTGAGAAAAAAATAACATCCCTTACCTTAAAGAAACCGTATTTCTGGATAGAATTTCGTATAAAGCCGTTTAGTAAACTTGAAGCAGAATAAAGAACTCTCAAAATATCAAAATACTCACTAAAATACACTCGACAATATAGAGAGAAAGAAAACTTGTTTCTGGTGTGATTTTCAATTCTAACCTAAGCGTCTATTTATAGGAAAATGCTAGAACGCCAAAGGAGACTAAAATAATAAATTAATATTATTTATTTTCAAACTTTTCTTCTACGCATGCTGCACAAGACTCAATACCAGCCATCTTTGAATAAAAATCATCAGCCCATGTGTTTTTAAACACCAACCAAAAAGTGGGTCCCACCCATAAATTAATAAAAATCATTTTATTTTCCAAAACTTCAACAATTCATGGAAAATAGACCGTTTATCAGAAAAATATGAATTTTATATCCATTCTACCTGAAATCGAATTCTCTACAACTTTGTAGTTTTGAGTTTTCCCAAATTCCAAACCAAAAATATCCGAAATCCACAAACGGATGATTTTTAATACTTCCAGTCCGACAAAAAACTGATAAAACACCTCAGCATTAATTCCTTCAATTATATCCACATAAAATAAATATATCCATCATCTATATCAAATAAATATTTCATTATCATATAAATCAATAATTAATTATTCACAAATAATATTACAGAATCACAATTATGACAACTGCACTGCTCCTGTGAAAGAGGGGCTTTCAATAAGGATTTCTCCTTACTAGCAGCGCAATTAGGTGACCAAACCTCTCCTTAGATGTAACTTTCTAGACATTGCCCATAATGTTATCTAACAATATTTTTCAAATAATATGAATTATCGATCCGATAATGGGAAATATCTTGTCATGGTGACAATTATTGAAACAACAATAATATAAAATATCAACGCAACAATTATTGAATCAATAAAATAAACTATTGAACAATAACTACCGTAATAATTATCGAGTAGTGCCTTCTTTTTACGCATTTAATCAATAATTCAACAATACTATGCAATACCGTGCCATCTTTGTGCAACCACGCCAGATATCGCATTTTAACCACTAGGTATTCCAACAAGTTGTTAATCTGTGAATAACTACGCCGTTATTTATAAAACTCATATTTTGTCGTTTTCTTCATCCGACAGTTATTTTGTTATGAGCCCCATGAATGGCTCTACCGTCGTACGAATATTCCCCGATAAAAAGAATATTCCACGACCAAAAGAATATTCCCTGACAAAATGAATATTTTATAACCACTTGCTTATTTTGCAAAATTTGCACATTTCACCCATAACCAAATCATTATATCAAATTAACACCTTATTAATTTAGAATAATGAAAGAGAGAAAATTCAATTTTATTTATAATAAGTTGGGGTCCGACAACCTCCCTCCTTATAAAATTTCGCCCTCTAAATTAGCGTGACGCATTCGGTGTGTTTTCGAACGGTGAGGTACCTCGCTTTTATTTCCGATTCCAACTCCCATGTCATTTCCTCAACTGCATGGTTTCTCCACAAAACCTTAACTCGGTAGATAACCTGGTGCGTGGGACATGCTCTTTTCTATCCAAAATCTTAACAGTACCTCTTCAGACGTTAAATCTTCACTATCTCGTCCGGTTCTAACTCAATAATGTGGTTCGGGTCTTTCACATACTTACGAAGCATAGATATATGAAAAACATTATGAACACGAGACATGTTTGGAGGTAATGCGAGTCTATAGGCCACATTTCCTATTCGGTCAAGAATTTCAAATGGACCAACAAATCGTGGATTGAGCTTTCCTCTCTTCCCAAATCTTATAACTCCCTTCCATGGAGCAACATGTAATAATACATGATCCCCAATATTAAATTCTACGTCCTTTCGATGAAGATCCGCATAACTCTTTTGTCGATCCTGTGAGGTTTGAATACGTTGTCGTATCATTTGGATTTTTTCTGTAGTCATGCGTACTAAT
The DNA here is from genome assembly GCA_020205615.1 of Panax quinquefolius. NCBI lineage: Eukaryota > Viridiplantae > Streptophyta > Magnoliopsida > Apiales > Araliaceae > Panax > Panax quinquefolius. The sequence goes on from CM035173.1 coordinate 87,339,553, forward strand.
TCTGGTCCCAACAACGTTGCTTCTCCCACCTCGTCCCAGCATACTGGAGAACGACACTTTCGTCCATACAACGCCTCAAATGGAGCCATGCCTATGCTTGCTTGATAACTGTTGTTGTAGGAGAATTCCACCAGTGACAAGTACTTATCCCAACTTCCTTTAAAATCTAGAACACAGAGTCTTAATAGATCTTAAAGGGTTTGAATAGTCCTCTCTGATTGTCCATCCGTTTAAGGATGGTATGTCGAATCAATCAGAATTGTGCCCATAGCTTTCTCGCAAGCTAACCCAAAATCTTGAAGTAAATCTTGGGTCACGTCCAAACTATGGATGGCATGCCATGCAATCGCACAATCTCATTCACGTACATACAAGCAAGACGTTCAAGGGAATAAGTTTCTCGTATAGGTAAGAAATGAGCAGACTTGGTTAATCTATCCACAATAACCCAAATCGCATCTATGCCTTGAGAAACTAAGGGAAGACCCGTGACGAAATCCATGGTAATGTGTTCCCACTTCCATTCCGGAATCTCAAGTGGTTGCAATGGACCTTTTGGCACTTGATGCTCCGCCTTTACACGTTGACAGGTTAAACACCTCGAGATAAACTCCGCGATCTCTCTCTTCATATTGTTCCACCAAAATGTGTGTCGAATATCATGATACATTTTGTACTCCTAGGATGGATTGCAAAACGGGTGTGTGTGCATCCATCATGATTCTATGCTTCAAGTCGTAATCGTTAGAACTCAAAGTCTAGAGTTGAATCAAGTATTCCTTCTTCATCGATTCTCGCTTCGCTCGAATAGCACCTTCTTGCACTTTCTTCTTCATATGATCGCCCCGTGTCCGTAGCTTGAGCGCCTTTTAACTTTATCGATTAAAGTCGGTTCTACTCAGATATTCGACATCATCACGTGGGTCCCCGAGTCTTTAATTCTACCTCCATCCTTTGCAAGTCATACAAAATGGGCCTTTGTGTTGACAATATCGCTTTTCAGATTTCGATATGATCTTCTACTCAATGCATCGCCTACTACATTCGCTTTTCCGGGATGATATTGAATAGTGTGATCGTAATCTTCAATGTACTCAAGCCAACGTCATTGCCGCATATTGAGTTCTTTTGGGTGAAGAAATATTTGAGGCTTTTATGGTCCGTGATAAATCTACACTTTCTCCCCGCATACAAGTAGTGTTCCATATCTTCAACTTGAAAATGATCTACGCTAACTCTAGATCATGAGTAGGATAATTCCTCTCATATTCTTTGAGTTGTCGTGAAGCAAAGGCTATGACTTTCCCATGTTGCATGAGAACACATCCTAACCCTTTACCGAAGCATCATCATCAGATATAACAAATCCATCCGAACCGGTGGTATTGCTAGAACAGGTGTCGAAATGAGTCTCATCTTGAGCTCTTGGAAACTCTTCTCGCATTCTACGCTCCATACGAATTTTGTATCTTTCCGAGTCAGCTGAGTTAACTGAGTAGCGATTCGAGAAAATCCTTCCATGAATCTCCGATAATAACCAAATAAGCCCGTAAAAAGCTACGTGACTTGATATTTCGAACCGGTTGCTCCCAACTTTGTATTGCTTCAATCTTCGTTGGGTCAACAGATACTCCATGTTTTGACACCACATGCCCAAGGAATGCTACTTCCTCAAGCCAGAACTTGCATTTCTTCAGCTTGGCATAAAGCTTGTTTTCACGAAGCCTTTCAAGTATTAGCTTCAAATGGTGCTCATGATCTTCACGGCTTTTGGAATAGATGTGGATGTCATCAATAAAGACAACAACGAACTGATCCAAATATTCCTTGAATACACGGTTCATCATATCCATGAAAGCAGCAGAAGAATTAGTCAATCCAAAAGACATGACTAAGAATTCATAATGCCCATACAGAGTTCTAAAGGCGGTCTTTGGAATATCCTCAGTTTTAATCTTCAGCTGATGATATCCAGAACGAAGTTCGATCTTTGAAAAGAATTGTGCTCCTTGCAACTGGTCAAACAGGTCATCAATACGAGGTAGCGGATACCTATTCTTGATGGTGACATGGTTCAATTCCTTTAGTCAATACAAAGTCGCATACTCCCGTCTTTCTTCTTTACTTAATAAAACAGAGCACCCCAAGGAGATGTACTGGGGACTAATGAAATCGATGTCTAATAATTCTCGTAGTTGGACTTTTAACTCCTCGAAGTTCAATAGAGCCATCCGATATGGGGTTTTAGAAATGGGTTTTTACCCGGTTCAAGGTCAATAAAGAATTCAACATCACGCTCGGGGTAAACAGGGAAGTTCTTCAGAAATTCTCTAACAAATGTAAATATTATTCAAATCGACTTGTCTCGTTCAAATCCATAACATGGGCTAAGAAAGCTTGACATCCGCTTTTTCAATAAACGAATAGCTTTGTGGCTTGATATGACAATGATCGATTTTAGTGGTTTAGTGGTTTGAATTGTATGACAGGTTGGTTAGGAATATGAAAACTAACAACCTTACGAAACAATCAATTTTGGTATGATGAGTGGTTAACCAATCAATTCCTAAAATCACATCAAAAGCAAGTATCTTTAAAGAGATAAGATCAATAGGTAATGTGATAGTGCCAACTTGGATCATGCAAGATTTATAAACTGTAGATGTAACGAAGGTTTCACCCAACGGAGTTTCAAATGATAAATCAAAGTCTAATTTCTCTGAGTCAAGTTTAAACGTTAAGCACAAGCAGAGAGATAAAAGAATGGGCGAGAATCCCAGATTCTAGTAAGGTATAAACTTCGCAAGAATTCACTTACTCGTGATCACCTCGCTCGGGTTCCTCACGTTTTGGCATACCACGACAAACGCCTTCCAGAACCGCCGATTTTGACTTATCCGGATGTACTTGGAATCACTACTCCTAATCGAACTTGGTTTCGCTTATAAGACAATCTCGAGCGATGTGGCCTTCCTTTCCACAGTTGTAACATACCTTGGATTGTAGTGGGACAACAATGATATGTCCCTCCTTCCCGCATTTGTAACATCTAATGGCGGTCGTTCTCCTCCCCTAGAATTTGTTGTTGCTTCTTTGGTGTCATTGGCGATGTCTTCCGTCATTGTTGAATCTTTCTTTCAAATTTCCACTGAGTCACCTCTCCTATTATCCCGCCATGATTACCACCCGAGTGGTTACCGCCTTTATCCGTATTCTTCCCTCTCGTCCGGTTATCATCGCTCGATGATCGTGTCACCGATATATACCACTGGTTGTGGTCCCTCGGTTGAGTATACACTATCTCGCTTCTAATAATCGAGCCACATTTACAACATCCGAATATAGAGAAAATTTATGAGATATAAGGTATCGACGAATCTCGGTTTTAGACCTCTCGTAAACATCCGCGCTATTCGTTCCTCATTCTCCACCAAATGAGGTGCAAAACCGGATAACTCTACTTAACTTTGCCTCAGACCGAGACACCGTCGTCATGTTGTTTTGTTCGAGTCTAATAAACTCTACCTCCTTCATATGATGAATACTTTCTGGAAAGTACTTGTCATTGAACAGCTTTCAAATCTTTCCCAAGACATCTTAAGTGCTGGCCGGCCGGGTACGCTTGACGGACTCCCACCAAGAAGAATGCCTCTCCACTAACATAAAGTGGCAAATGGAACCTTCGTTCCTCCGCAATGCCCCAAGACATCGAATATCTTAGTAATTTGCTTGACCCATGTTTCCGCCTTTAATCGGATCGGGTTTTCCCTGTAAATCTGGTGGTCCCAACTCTTTGAACTACTTGGTCGTCATGAGCATCATCATAAGCGTTGCCATCACTTACACCGTATTTTGTACACGAAGTTCGCCTCATCCGATTTTGCATGAAATGTAAAAAGCTCCAAAACATTCCATCATTCATCGTTTGCTCTCAGAGTGTTGTTTACAGGAGGAATATTGTCTTCCGTTGCACGTTCTCCTAGTTTGTGACTAAAGGTTGTTCCTGGCCTCATACACTCCATTGTTAACGTTCTCTCAAAGACCATTCTTAAATATCGCCATAAAATAAGGGTTAATTAAACAAATAAACATATCACATAATATCCCTATATTATGACCAACCAACAAATAAGCTTAGATAGGACATACTAGCGAAGGATTTACTCATCTCTCCCCTCCTAGTTCTATTCCCCGATCTCCGCCAGAGACCATATCCCTAAGCTTTGATATCAATGTGGACGCCCCAAAATAGGTATACAACACCAATTCTCGAAGTCGCTAAATACATGGTATGTAAAGCAAACTACAACTTCAATAATACAATTGTCGTGCAAAATACGACAACACATACTGTGAGTTTAAATACAAATATTATCATCTAGACAATATCCACACCCAAATGGGTCCTTATTACATTTATTGATACACTATCTTACAAAAATAGTGAGTACTACTAAACAGCTATCTAGAACCTTCACTCCATACCCCACTAGATCCTCGCTATGTTCTCACCTCTCCGAGAAAGAAAATGGAACAAAAGGAAAAGGGTGAGCTCAACTAGACCAAGTAAAGAATATTATGACTAAGATAATATACAACAAATTATCGTTAGTCTTCAACAGGAAAAATCGATATAACATAGTAGACAACAAGTTTTAGATCAATAACTGCAATGAAACAAAGAATCCATTAGAAGAGCCACGTAGAGGATGAATTCTACTATCTTCTAAGATTTAAGAGTCCATCATCAATATTTTATCCCGTAACATCAATCAATATACATCTTTAATCAAATATTCATCTTCGCACTACTGTGCCAAAGATATTCATTTATTTCATCAGTTGGTCATGTTCATCTCAACACTGCTCATCTTTGCACTACAGCCAAAGATATTCATCGGTTTAATCATTCATCTTTGCACTACAAAGCCAAAGATATTCAAGAATATCATCATCATTAAGTACCGAGGATGATGAAAATATTTTAGAGAACGAATCCGGTGAGATAGAAGGACAAATATTGGGATTCAGTATAATGCTTTATCCAAGATCAATAATACTTCATAATAACCAATTATGAAGCGTAATTCAAAATAACGATCAAAACATGGATACAATCAAAGATAGTAGCCAAAATAGACATCTTGGACAAAAAGGAAAATTTTCATTTTTCGGTGAATAGTGCCGTATACGTGAATAGTGCCGTATACGTGAATAGTAACTCCGATATAAAAAGTTCCAAATTTGATTTAAAAGTTCATCAATATTTCGGCATAATGATATTGAAGAAAATAATATCATTTGAGAAAAAAATAACATCCCTTACCTTAAAGAAACTGTACTTTGGACCGAATTTCGGGTATAAAGCTGACAGAAACTTGAACGGAATAGCAACTCTCAAAGTATCAAAATACTCACTAAAATACACTCGACAATATAGAGAGAGAAAAAAACTTGTTTCTGGTGTGATTTTCAATTCTAACCTAAGCGTCTATTTATAGGAAAATGCTAGAACGCCAAAGGAGACTAAAATAATAATTTAATATTATTTATTTTCAAACTTTTCTTCTACGCATGCTGCATAAGACTCAATACCAGCCATCTTTGAATAAAAATCAGCAGCCCGTGTGTTTTTAAACACCAACCAAAAAGTGGGTCCCACCCATAAATTAATAAAAATTATTTTATTTTCCAAAACTTCAACAATTCATAGAAAATAGACCGTTTATCAGAAAAATATGAATTTTATGTCCATTCTGCCTAAAATCAAATTCTCTACAACTTTGTAGTTTTGAGTTTTCCCAAATTCCAAACTAAAAATATCCGAAATCCACAAATGGATGATTTTTAATACTTCCAGTCCGACCAAAAACTGATAAAACACCTCAGCATTAATTCCTTCAATTATATCCACATAAAATAAATATATCCATCATCTATATCAAATAAATATTTCATTATCATATAAATTAATAATTAATTATTCACAAATAATATTACAGAATCACAATTATGACAACCTGGCCGTTCCCAAGAAAGAGGGGACTTTCTAATAAGGATTTCTCCTTACTGGCACGCAATTAGGTGACCAAACCTCTCCTTAGACAGAACTTTCTAGACATTGCCAATAATGTTATCTAATAATATTTTTCAAATAATATGAATTATTGATCCGATAATGGAAATATCTTGTCTTGTTGACAATTATGAAACAACAATAATATAAAATATCAACGCAAGAATTATTGAATCAATAAAATAAACTATCGAATAAAGAATCACCGTAACAATTATCGAGTAAGTGCTTCTTCACGCATTTAATCATTAATTCAACAATACCGCAATACCGCGGTGCATCGTGCAACCACGCGACATTCATCGCATTTTATCCACCGGGTATTCCAACAATTGTTAACTCAGAATACTACTGTTATTTATAAAACTCATACTTTGTCGTTTTCTTCATCCGACAGCTTATTTTGTTATGAGCCCCGAATGGTTGTCAGGCTGTGCATTTAATATTCTCCGACAAAAAGAATATTCCATGACCAAAAGAATATTTCCCGACAAAATGAATATTGTATAACCACTTGCTTATTTTGCAAATTTGCACATTTCACCCATAACCAAATCATTATATCAAATTAACACCTTATTAATTTAGAATAATGAATAGAGAAAATTCAATTTTATTTATAATAAGTTGGGGTCTTACACTTTACTTGCTACTATTGCCACCCACCACATTTGAAATTCAATTTGAGCACATTTCTCACCAACCAAAAGTGGGGCCCACCAATTCTAGAATTTTCCACCAAAATGATAAATTAGGATACTTCAACAATTTCTGAACCAGTCACCTCTTAAAATTCATAACAAATCATACATTCATTTTTAACGGTTCAAAATTTGTGGACATATACTCAACTTATATATGTATAACATATCCAAAAATCACAACGATCCAATGGTCGGATCAAAAATTATAACTCACGTAATATATCTCAAGAACACTGGTTTGATCTTTTAATACCTCCAATCCGACAAAATACTGATAAAACACCTCAACATTAATTCCTTCATTTATAACAACATAAATAAATCCATCATTTATATCCACATCAAATAAATATTTTCTTATCATATAAATCAATAATTAATTATTCACAAATAATATTACAAAGATCACAATTATGATAACTGCATCGTTCTTTGGAAAGAGGGGCTTTCCAATAAGGATTTCTCCTTCATCAAGCAGCAATTAGGTGACCAAACCTCTCCTCGATGTAACTTTCTAGACATTGTCAATAATGTTATCTAATAATATTATTCAAATAATATGAATTATAGATCCGATAATGGGAAATATCGTGCGTTGACAATTATTGAAACAACAATAATATAAACTATCAACGCAACAATTATTGAATCAATAAAATAAAATATTGAATAAAGAATCACTTGTAATAATTATCGAGTAGTGCCTTCTTACGTAAGGATCAATAATTCAACAATATCGTAATACCGTAAGGTATCAGGCAACCACGCCAGACATCGTATTTTAACCACCGTGTAATCCAATAGTGTTAACAAAGAATAATTACGCTGTTATTTATAAAAACTCAATTTTTCGTTTTCTTCATCCGACGCTTATTCCGTTATGGGGCCCTCAATCGATTCGCTGGCTGGGTGCAGACGGATATTCCCGACAAAAAAAATATTCCACGACCAAACTAATATTCCCTTTAGCGTAAAATGAATATTTTATAACAACTTGCTTATTTTGTAAAATTTGCACATTTCACCTATAACCAAAGTATTATATCAAATTAACTCCTTTTTATTTCAAGATAATAAATAGAGAAAATTTCAATTTTATTTATAATAAGTTGGGGTCTTACACTTAACCTGCAAAAATGGTTATTTGCAAGGTTGAGGTCGACAGCCCAGCAAAATCTAACAGTTTTCATGCATCATGTAACACATAATCGCATGCTCAACATATATCTCATAAACATTGGACTAACATAACATACATGTTATAGTTCATATAACAAGTATAAAGATTGAGTTCTTTACTCAATCAGCATGCTTTACTAAATCAACATAGTCATAAGTTGACTTTAACATTTAATACATTCAACATATATATAAGACATCATGCTTTTTTCAATAAAGATTTAAAATAGTTAAATTCACATAGCAAATAGGAACTAAAAGACTTGCTTTGATCGTTGTTTACCAATAAACGTTTAACAGCTTACAGTTATCTACGCTTCACGTGCCCTGCACAATTATATAATCATTCACATTAACCATTCACTACAAAAAATGGGCCTTTCGCAACAATTTTTCGGGCAACGACTCTATAATTCATTGCTAAAAGTATATTTTTAGCAACAAAATTTGTCCTTCGTTGCATATTGTGTCAGGAATTCACTTTTTTCAACGAAATGCATAAGTCGTTGCAAAAATTTGTTGCTAATTCCTCAAGGTGAAAAATTTCGTTAGAAATTCGTTGCAAAAATTTTAGGCCACTTGATTTCCGTCATCGTAGGCAACGAAAGTTTTTTGTTGCTAAAAATGGGGCTTTATAACGATTTTCATGCAACGACTTTATAAGTCGTTGCTAAAAGTGTATGTTTAGCAACGAAACTTGTCCTTTGTTGCAGATTGTGTCAAGCTTTCACTTTTTGCAACGAAATGCATAAGTCATTGCAAAATTTTGAAACAAAATTCATTAGAAATTCGTTGCAAAATTTCTAACCACTTGATTTCTCCTTATCGTGAGCAACGAAATTTTTTTTGTTGCTCTATTTCGTTGCCTAATATGGACCACATTCATTGGCAACAATTTATATTTTCACAGATATTTTATACAACTTTTGCAAAGACTATTAAAATGTTGCCTTTAAATTAAGATAATCCTAATAAACATTTTTTGTAAGACCATATTCGATATTCAGAGAATTGCAAAAAAATTTGTATTTAGTATTTAAAATTATGTCCAAATGCGGAATATATTCGTTTCCATTTTTATTCGAATAAACAAATTATTCAAATATCCGAATTCGAATGTCAATAACCTAATAAATAATTTATTCAATTTATTTATAAAAAGTAAAAATAAAAAATATTGACCAATTACTAACAAATCACAACCATTTAAAGTTGTAAAAATACATATCATAAATGGGAGGCATATCAAATACATCATCATTCATAATTGATCATAAAAATCAATTAAAATTTAATAATATAAATTGTACATATAATCTGTATAAATTGTACTTATAAGTTGTTCCATATTATTTAATTTATTTTTTGCTAAATTTAAATGTATATAAAAGAAAAGAGACACATATACTTAGGGGCATTCCCTAGATCGATACAAAATGTCAAGAAAGGGAACTCAACATGACAAACAGTGAAACTTAGATTCTAAGACAATACAAGAGCATAGGGCCAAAACAGATCAAATGAGCACTGCATTGGACTTCAAGAACACTGCAGAGCATCCGACCAACAAAACAATAAACGGACGAAATACTGATTATGCATATTGGCCCGTTATTTTTGCTGACGTGGCCCGTTATTACTAACGTGGAGGACAGAAATGTCTAACTTAAAAATTTCCTTTAAAAAAGTGTTGCTCACAAGTATCAAACTCCAGACCTCTCCAAACTAGAAACCTTATATTCAAACAAAAGTCACTAGACCAACTACCTATTATGCTAAAATTTATATAACACTAATATTTATACTACCTAACATCGTTTCTATGCATGTGAGTACTAGGAATTGTAATAATAATAATAATAATTGTAATAATTATTATTGTAATAATAATATTAAATTTTAAATAATTAAAATAATAATAATAATAATTAAAATTTTCAATAATAATAAAATTATTATTATTATTATTATTATTATTATTATTAGTATGGTACTAATCCTGCAAAGTCCGTCAGTATTAAGACTAGAATAAAATACAAAAGATGATATATTGAGATATAAATTTCAACATAGATTTGCTAGCCATAAAATAAGTCATGTTGTTGCATGCATGTATTTACCAACGTTAGAAACTAAAAAGTGTTTACCAATGCGATAATTAAAATTTTAAATAATAATAAAATTATTATTATTATTTATTATTTTAATTATTATTATTATTTAATTATTATTAATTATTATAATTATTATAATTATTAGTATTATTATTATAATAATAATTGTAATAATTATATTTAATTGTAATAATAATAATAATAATAATAATAATAATAATTAAAATAATAATTATAATTATAATAATAATTAAAATAAGAGTGATCCGACAAATTATTTATATTAAATGTCAATGTATATGAATATATGAATTGAAAAAAATTAAAAGGACTCACACATCATTATTCTATCTTATCCATTAGAGTTTAGTTGTAATATTAATTTATTATAAAATTTAACGAGAAATATTTTTTTTATAAAAAACTAATTGTAATTGTAGTGACTATTTTAATCATTGAACTCGATAAATCTTTCTATTATAAATATTTGTTATTCACTAATATACTCATCTTTATAATTTATTAGATCAAATCTTATACTTACCCATGAATTTTTTTAAATTTAAATTTAATTTGATCGAGTCCTAAAACATAAAAAGAAAAATCTATCAAAATATTAAATTTTATTCGAAAAACATTGATTCCCACGTGACTAGTACAAAAAAAAATTAAATTTTGATTCAAATATTAAAAAACTTTAAATGTAATTTTATATTTAGGTATTTAATTTGTAAATCGCTTTATATTATTTTTAGGTATTTTAATTATTATCATTATTTTAAGTATTTAATATTTATTATTATTAATACAATAATAATAATAATTATTACAATTATTATTATTATTACAATTCCTAGTTTAGTGGGCAAAAAGTGTATTATATATCTCATCTTCACATGCATAGAAACGATGCTAGGTGGTTTAAATATTAATATTACATAAATTTTAGCATGATAGGTAGTTGGTCCAGTGGTTTTGTTGGAATATAAGATTTCTAGTGTGGAGAGGTTTTGGAGTTCAACACTCATGAGCAATATTTTTTTAAAATAATTTTTAAGCATGGAAAGGCCAGCCCACGTCAAAGAAAAAATATGCATGATAACAAGATTTCGTCTGCTTTTTTTTGGACGAAATTTAAAAATAATGATCATTTTGTAATTTTTGAGAGTACAATTATTCGATTGTAACAAAAAAAGTTTCAGAACTACAATGAAAATAAAAATCGAACCTTAAAAAGTGTATTATTCCAACAACAAATAATGAAGAAACAAATTACGGTAAATTTTAATTTTTATTTTTGCAAGTACACCGCCAAAATAATAAGTCATTCCAATTATTTGTTTTACATTTTTTAAACTTTCAATGTGTCTAAATGAATGAATAAAAATTGTGGCTAAATTAGTAAGAAGTTGTAAGACCCAACTTTTATGAATAAAAATAAATTTTTATAAATATCATTTTTGAATATTATGGAATAAATTTGATATAATGTTATAGTTGTAGGTAATATTTATAAATTTTGCAAAAGTACACAAGTTGTTATATAATATTCGATTGGCTCTGTGGGAATATTCGTTTTAGCGAGGGAATATTCGTGACGACCAAGACAATCATCAGTTAACGAAATTATCATTTGATTGAGAAAACGATTAAAAATATTTTTTTATGAAAATAATTCATGGAAGTTTTACGTTAATTACTATTGAACTACTTAGTAGTAAAAGTACAAGAATGGCGTGGTTGCATAATAACACACACAGCGGATTGATTATTAATGCTTACGTGAGAAGTCACATAGTTTTATTCAATTATTGTCAATATTTTATATATTATTAAATCAATAATTGAGATGACAAAATATTAATATTATTATTCAATATAACGATGTCAGAAGTTCACAAGGAGAGGTTTGGTCACCTAATCGCACGTCAATAGGAGAAATCCTTATTGGAAAGCCCTCTTTCCGGAACGACTCGGTCGATTAATATTGTGAATTATAATAATGATGATAAATGTTGTTAAAAAATATTGAAGGATTTTTTATGAAGTATTTATGGATCTCCCATTTACCCATTTTTCAAAATAATGGAGAAAGTTATCTCAATTTCGCTTATATATATATATATATATATATATATATATATATATATATATATTTATATAATATAAGCACGTGGGTGAATGGTGGTGGTTTTGTGGATTTTAGCGGGGATGCATTATTTTCAAAGACATGGACTTAGTTGCCAAACTTTTCAAACAAAGCATTATGTTGATAATTTGTTCTGGGGGAGTATTATTATAATATATATATAAAGGTGCCATGTGCTAGTATATTATATATATATATATATATATATATATATATATATATATATATATATATATATATGAGTGAGTGTGAGGGGGGAAGAAATTTGAGGTACTATACGGAGGGAGATTTACGTATTATTATATATATATATATATTATAAATAGAATATATTATATTTTATTTAAAAGATTTTGCTTTAAATCGATGCGTTCATGAATTAGTTACTATGCGGTCCATTCTTCTATAAATAGAAGCTCATTCCTTCATAATTTCTTACTTAATTCATCAAACACTAGAGAGAAACTATAGAGAGAAAGAAGAAAAGTGGTCTACTACTTCACTACTCTTATATCCAATTTTCTTTCTAAGGTAAGGGGTATTATTTCTTTTTGTATCCATGAAGAGAACTTCATTATTCCATTATTTATAATTCATTTTGAATAACTCAGATATGCAAGCTACCCTATACTTGGTGAAATTCTTTTGTTATTCCATTCTTTATTATTACATTGGAATATCCGTCATCATGGCTTTTTTTACCGGACTGGTAAAATCTTTTATTATTCTCCTGAATATCCTCGTTCATGCATTTTATGCCGCACTGGTTCCGCTTTTATTATTCTGGCTGAATATATCCGTTCGTGGCGTTTTACGCCATACCGGTTCCGTTATTTATTATTCTGTTGGAATAACCTACCGCGGTATGTCTATCGTGATGCGCCTGGTGATTTCTTTTGTTATTCTATTTTGTATTATACCAAATTGGTTAAAGTTTTGATTTCTATACTCCATGAAATTAGTGGAATATCCTCGATATTTCAAGGCTCATCCAAAGATTCTTTCATGAAAATATTCTTCGAGCATTCTTGAATTTTACTCTACAAAGAAGTATCATGTTGACAATTTAGACGTTATTAGTTTTGGATAAATTAATTCTTGAACTTGTTTTATTGAATTCTTATATCATTGTCATCATCCTCATGTTTATATTTTGTTGAAAGTCATTTGTGGCACAGAGTGCATGATGGATGGACTTGTATGATTATGATTACGACTAGGATTATTCTATGTAATCATGACCGTAATGTTACAAATGATGTGGTAAAAGTCCTCATTGGCCCGTAATGAATTGATGGATGCTTGTTGGTATGATCACGACCATTGATTACTACTACACTAATATCCTTGCTCAGTAAGTGAATGGATAATTTGTGGTCGTGATATTAATGAATATAAGGATGATATGGATTATTATTGTCGAGTCACAAATGATAAAAGTGATGAAAACCTTTTAAATCTTAAAAGATAGTAGATTTTATTCTCTACTGACTCTTTTGATGGATTTCTTGTTCCGCTACGCTTAAACTTGATGTCTCATCAGATTTTATCGGTTTAACATTGTTGAAGACTAATGATAATTTATTCGCATTATCTTAGTCATAATATTTCTTATCGGGCTAGTTGAGCTCACCCTTTCTTTCTTCACTGTTCTCTCGTGAAATGAGAACGTAGTCGGGACTAGCTCGAGAAACCTGAGTGATGGTCCGAGATGATGTCTTAGTAGTCCTCACTATTCTATAAAATAGTGTGATAATAAATGTAATGAGGACTTATTTCGAGAGTGGATATTGCTAGTAAGACAATATTTTTTAAAACACTTAGCTTTTTGTCAGATATTAAAGATTGTATTTGTTATGTATCAAGTTTTTGTTTTATTAGGTGATGTATAATAAATTAGTGCTAAATGATGTTTTTACTTGCATTTTCTCACCAAATTTTATATGTATAGATCAATATTTGATTTTTCTTTAATAAATTAGTAACCAATTTAATGAAAGTTGTTATAATCTTTTGTTTTAATTTTATGGACCGATAAAATGTTATTAATATTTTTAGTTTTTTTTTCCTAAAATTATATTACTAATAACATACTTCATTAAAAATTGTTCAAAAGATTATATTTTTGTTCGAAGTCATAATTGAATTCTACTTGTTTGTTTTATTATTTATTTAAGTATATGCATATGTGCTCACTATAAGAAATTGGGGCTCTTCAAGAAGGAAATTTTGTGAGTAAATTGTTTCCTTCTCAAATAAGCCTTTTTTTGTGAGGGACTAATGAAGAAATTTTTTATTTATGAAATAAATTTTATTCACAATATGTAATTAGTGACAATTATTTTGTTAGGAAAAATTCTTCATTACTTTACTTGAAGTAAATCTTAGAGAATCAATGATATATTTTCACAAAAATATTTTTAATTTTAAAGATAGATATTAAATTAATATAAAATAATTTTTAAAATTTTTATATATTCTATTATAATCATTTTAATTACATTAACTAAAGTTTAAAATTATAAACTATATTTGGTATACATATATACATAAATATTTTTAGAATTATATAGAGGTACAAATCATACATTTAGAATTACATATTTGATGGACGTGGCTACCACATGGAACATTTGTTAAAATTAATTAATACATAAATTAATCAAGGCTTAAATATAAAATATATTCTAAATAAAACAATATATATCATTTAATCAAAACAAAAAATACTAAAATTCAAAATAAAAAAAAGCATAACATATTTACATCATTTAATCAAAATACTAAAATTCAAATTATTTTGTTAACTAATCAAAACAACTAATTAAATAAAATAAATTGTATAACATATTTACATCATTTAATCAAAATACTAAAATTCAAAACATAACATATTTAATTCAAATACTAAAAATACTAATTAAAAAAATACTAAAATACTAATTAAAAAAATACTAAAATACTAAAAATCAAATAAAAAAATACTAAAATTCATCATTTAATCAAAATATTAAAATTCAAATTATTTTGTTAACTAATCAAAACAACTAATTAGATAAAATAAGTTGTATAACTAGATAATAGATGTTTTAGTCAATAACGATTAGTACTCGATTTTCATTGTGGTTATCAAACTTTTTTTGTTACAATCAATTCATCGTATCTCAAAAATTATAAAATGGTCATTCCGATTCGATTTTCGCCCAAAAATTTGATTTAAGTGTTGATTGTCGTAAAACTCAAATTTTTTTTGTTGACGTGTGGAGGCGTAAGGCTTGCCTTAGAAATTTCCTTAAAGAAAATGTTGCTCACGAGTATCAAACTCAAACCTCCCCAAATTAGAAACCTTATTTTCTAACAAAATCCACTAAACCAACTACCTATCATGTTAGAATTTATGTAACACTAATATTTATACCACTAATAATAATAATTATTGTAATAATTATTATTATTTTACTAAAAAATATCATTTGGACTATTATACCCTTATCAATAATAACATATTTTAAATTTATTTATATATCAAAAATAATGAACAATTAATTAGAAATTTTAAATAAATAATTATATTATTCAATAATTTTTAATTTACTTACTTTTTTAGTTGATTAAGTATCACCATACACCATACTACTACTACGACTATTACATTAATTAATCGTAAAAATTTATATGGTTAAACTAAATGACTCAAAGAAAGTTGTGTATATATAATGGTTAAACTGCTTATATACTTTTATAAATAAAAACTTTAACTATGCATACATAAAGAATACCTTAAAATAAAAGATTTTGCAAATTTTCTTATGATTTGGTATTATGAAACAATTTTATTTATAAATAAAAATTAGTACTATATTTTTACACGATTTTAGTTCACTCTATCTTTTTGAATATTAAAATTTATTACTTTAATATCTTCAAATAATATATTTTGAACTCTTTCTATATTTATTTAATCAATTGGAGAAATCTGCTCTCTTGTAGCAAAACATTTACTTAATTTTTTTCCTTTTGGTTTCAAAACCTTTACATTTATAATAATAATAATAATAATTAAAATAATAATAATTAAAATTTTAAATAATAATAATAATAATTATTATTATTGTAATAATAATAATTATTATTATTATTATTATTAAAATAATAATAATTAAAAGTGTGTGGGCCTTTCTTTTATTTGGTCTGAATTTGAATTCCAACCCCAAAGGGAATACAATATGAATGTAATTAGAAATACATTTATATAAATAAAATATTATTTTACGATTAATTAATGTAATAGTTGTAGTAGTAGTATGGTGTATAGTGATACTTAATCAACTAAAAAAAAAAGTAAGTAAATTAAAAATAATTGAATAATATAATTATTTATTTAAAAATTTCTAATTAATTATTCATCATTTTTTAATGTATAAATAAATTTTAAAATGTTATTATTGGTAAGGGTAAGGGTATAATATTTTCTAATCGATTTTTTTTAATCAAATTATTTTAAATAATGAGTAATAATAATAATAATAATAACATAACATAATAATTAATTTAATTTAATAATAATAATAATAATAAATAAAAACCACAATATGTGATTTAGTCCACAATTTTCACCAACACCTTGACACATCGGATTATTATCTCCCTAGCATAAAACCACACACCCACCAAAACCCTAGCCACTCTTCCTCCCCTCATTTCTTCCATAGCACCGCAGACGATACGATACTGAGAGAGAAAACTAAAATAAAATTTTTTTTAGAGAAAGCAAAATGGTCTCCGGGTCGTGGATCTCACAAGAAAGAGGGTAATGGTGGACGCTTGCCACCACAAATTGGGAAGATTGGCTTCCATTCGCCAAAGAGCTTTTGAATGGACAGTAAAGTTGTGGTGGTCCCAAGTGAGGAGACTTGCCTCTTCGATGGACTAGTCACCGAAAATGAAAATGAAGTGCGAGGTTTTCTCAAAGGTAAAGTCGTGAACACTAATCCTTCTCATAGTCCCATTCACTTCCGTGCCCCTGCTAAAATCGTCTGGCGCACCATCCGTGGGTTAGTTTTTACTTATTTTAACTCATTCTGTAACGCCCCCAAAATTAGGTATATGTCACCCATCTTGGGTCGCCACTTACATGGTATGTAATTTAAATACAACTTACTAATATAACTATCGTGTATAATACGACATAAACTCGTGAGTTTGAATACAAATAATGTCTACTAGATATTATACAAACTCAAAAAGGAGTCCCCATTACAATTATTATCACACTATTTCACATAATAGTGAGGACTACTAATGCTATCCTCTCGACCATTACTCCGCTCCCCACTCGTCTCTGCCTATATTCTCATTTCTGAAGAGAATGTTGAAATAAAGGGTGAGCTCAACTAGCCCAAAGAAGAAATATTATAACTAAGATAAAGCAAAATAAATTATCAATAGTCTTCAACAATGTTAAACTAATAAAATACAATAGACAACCAAGTTTAATCTGCCAATGAATATGCAATCCATTAAAAGAGTCAAGTAGAAAATAAAGTCTACTATCTTTAGGTTTTAAAAGGTTTTCATCAATTTTATCACTAAGACTCAGGCTTTTTCACATAAATATCTAATCATCCTCGCACCAAACCATCCAGGATTTTCATCAAATTATCAATGGTCATGACTATATGAATCACCCCCGGGTCATAATCATAATAAAAACTATTCATCATCGCATTATGAATAAACCCTAATATCTAATCATGCCATCGAGGACTTTTGTCACATCATTTATATCAAGCCGTGATTATACCGAATTAACTTTATGATTATCGGTCATAATCATACTAAGTTCATCTATGTACGTAAGCCAAAGATAACTTTCAACATAATATAAACATGAGGATGATGACAATGATATAAGAATTCAATAAAACAAGTTCAAGAATTAATTTATCTAGGAATTATTAACGTCCAAATTGTCAACAAGATCTTGTTTTGTAGAGTAAAATTCAAGAATGATCGTAAGAATATTTCCATGAAAGATATTGGATGAAACGCAAATATCAAGGATATTCTACTAATTTCATAGAGTATAGAAGTCAAAGTTTTAACCATTTGGGTATAATAAAGAATAGAATAACAAAAGAAATCACCATGCATGCAATAGACCGCGACATGCAAAAGTTATTCCAATGTAATAATAAATAACGGAACTGTGTCGTAAAATTCACACCAAGTGGGATGTTCCAACAGAATAATAATGATGGAACGCAGATCCGGTGTAAAACACACGGATAGGATATTCCAACAGAATGATAAAGAAGGCGGAACCGTGTCCGATTCAGCAAAATACACATGGCATGTGATGTTCCAAAAGAATAATAAAAGAATGTCACCAAGTATAGGTAAACTACGATCTGATTATGTATAGGGTATGCCACAGCGTGACACAAAGTTATTCCAATGTAATAATAAAGAATGGAATAATAGAGGATTTCACCAAGTATAGGTACTGGCGTATACAAAGTTATTCCAACAGTAATAATAAAGAATGGAATAATGTAAGTTCTCTTCATGAATAAGAAAAAGAATAACACCCTTTACGAGTACAACAAATAATACCCCTTACCTTAGAAGAACCGAATATTGGAAAAGTGAAGTAGCGTAATATTTTTCTTCTTTCTCTCTATAGTTTCTCTCTACAGAGTTTCAATGAATTCGTAAGAAATAATGAAGGAATGAGCTTTCTATTTATAGAAAACCGAGGGTGGCTCTTGGTCTTAACGAAGGGTCAAAATGACTCTTCGTAATATGAAGAGACAACTACTATTCATGAAGGGGTAATTAACCTGGAACAATCAAGAGGCGGCGCTTAACTCTTGGTAATATCAAGGGACAACTACTATTTGCGAAGGGGTAATTACTATTATCGACGAAGGTAATTACTATGAAGAAGGTAATTACTATCGACGAAGGTAAATACTATTGACGAAGGTAAATACTATCGACGAAGGTAATTACTATTCACAAAGGTAATTACTATTCACAAAGGTAAATACTATCGATTTGAAGGTAAATACTATTGTGAAGGTAATTACTATTCACAAAGGTAATTACTATTCACAAAGGTAAATACTATCGACGAAGAGACTCTTAGATGATGAAATATGGGCCCCCATAAAATAATCAAACTTACCACAAACGTCTCATAATGAGACTCTTTATATACATCAAGGATTGAATAAATATTACCACAAATCATTTTATTTTTAATCAACACATATTTAATCTTTCAACAATTATTAATCATTTATAACTTGTCGTCTCAATTAATAATATAACATATTATACAGATGATACTGTGACAATAATTGAATCAATAATATAAGAGATATGATACAGCAATTACTGTAGCAATAATTGAGTATAGCTAAGTGACTTCTCACGTAAGCATCAATAATCAATACCGTGTGCTACTATGCAACCACGCGTATTACTGTACTTTTACTACAGGGTAGTTCAACAGTTTTAACGGTAACACCTCTGCCGTTATTTTTATAGAAAGATAATTTTGTCGTTTTCTAACTAATAATACTTCCATTAATGGGGTCCACTATCGATTGAGCCATCGTATTTAATATTCCCACAAAAAGAATATTCCCCGACCAAACGAATATTTTATAACAACTTGCTTACTTTGCAAAATTTATAAATATTACCCACAACTATAACATTATATCAAATTTATTCCATAATATTCAAAAATAATATTTATAAAAAAAATTCATCTTTATTTATAAAAGCTGGGGTCTTACACATTCAGTTCTAATAAATCTTACAAATTATTTGTGAGTCATAAAAAAAATTAAAAATTGCCTTGGTCACTACCCCTGTCACCCGAGAAGGAATGAAAATTTATAGTTCCTATCAACTACAGCGTTTGTTTGGTCACTGTCTATGTGCTGTGCATGGTTGGTGCGACTCTCTCTTTATATATGTTAACGCCAAAATCTTCTGCCACGTCCCAATCACGTAAGACGCACCGATCCTGCACAGTAAACACGATCAACACCGAAAGCTTGACGACTTCGACCGTCGGGGGATAGCTCAGGCGTGAGAGTTAGTATTGGTGTTCACAAGGGTTAACAATGGAGGATAATAATATCTAATGCCTTGAGAGAGATAAAATTGTAAGTTATGTGTTTTTGTGTACGTACCTTTTCTTGAAGACTTCCTTGCTAGGTTATACTCTCTTGCCCGGTTTACCGTGCCACCCACTGCCGTCTGACATAGTCCCCTACTTCTCGATTGATTTCTCGCCGCGCATGCGGCCGTCACCTTTTTCACGCCTTGTTTATGCCGGCCACGGCCACAATCCCATCCACATTAATGCATGGCAGTTTTAACAATCAACCATCATGCTTTTTCATCATTACCGGTCAAAGTTGGAGATATTAAAATATCTAACGGGTCAACCCACTGATCCGACCCGATCTCATAAGGACTTAATAAAAATAGGATATGGACTAGGCCCAATAACATTAAGACTTAATAACAAGGACCCAATGGACTAATTAAATAAGTAGGCCCAATCCATTCATCCCATTAGGGGAAATATCATGGCCCAACATTGCCCCCTAGTTTTTTATTAAATAGGATATCTAATAAAAAACTACACATAGCCCATGATATTACAGGATTTGCTAAAGGCCCATAATGAGAGATAATTGAAATATACCCGATGTGATCTATAAGGCGAAATGGAATATGAACGGGGGTCCAACACGAAAGGTTCAATTCTGAGAAAGCCCAAGCGGTGGAGAGTTAATGAGATAGACTGAAACCAAAAGTTTAATTGAGAGGCCCAATCTGATAAATGTATGAAGCTTAAACCGGACGCTTCCCCTTCAACTCTCTCATCATTGCCAGAAATTAAATGTGCCACCCTTGTGTGCTGTGTAACTGTCAGTATAAAAGTTGAACTTCACCAAATTTGACAGTTTTACTTGCTAATTTGAAATTTTGGACTCTTGAGCTTTCTTCTTCTCCCTCGGTCTTTCTCATTCTCTGTAACCTAACAACAATGGCTTCCCAAGGTTCCGAGAAAGATTCCCCCATCCTTGCCACTCCGATTACCGTTATTCCCCCAAATCCAAGCCCTAATAAAGGAATGGCCTCAAGCTCTAATCCCAAAGCTGCTACTTCGAGCAAGAACCCACTAACAAAACCCCTTCCTAACCCGTCTGCATTCTATAGGAGCCAAGAACGTTACGCTCATGCCAATACTCCATCTATTGTTACTGAGGCCGAATTAAGGAGAATCCGAGATCGCTACCACATTCCAGATACCCATCCAGTGAGAGTTCCTAGGTCTGAGGAACGAATGTACCAACGTCCCGAAGGATGGACGGCTGTTCCGGTGACCATTTTGGAGAAGGGTATCCGATTCCCTCTTCATGCCTTCGTAGTAACCCTTCTAGGATTCATAGGCGTCGGATTTGCTCAACTGGTGCCGAACTCTTACATACACGTCCTGGCCTTCATAGCTTTCTGCCATGAATTGGGCATTGAACCCACACTTGACTTCTTCTTTACGGTTTACAAGATCGGCCAGTCCAGAGAGAAAGGATTCAAGGCCATAAGCAAACAATCTCCGAAGACAGGGGAGAAGTTCAAGAGGCAGTCGCTGGTATCCACCCCTTCTTCATTAAAGGACCAGAGATCTCATCTTTGCCGGACTGGGCCACCGATGAGAAATTTTTTGCTGACTTTGGAGATATTTTCGAAGAATGAGAGGCTGAGATGATAGAGTTCTTCGACAATTTCCCGAAGGAGGAGTGGAACTATGGGCTTCATTCCAAACAGGCATGGCTATACGATCATAAACGTAAGTACCGAACTACTCTTGTGCGAATATCTGTGAATCCTTTGACGACATTAGTTCTGATTTGTCCTTATATAATCTTTGCAGTGTCTTTGATTGTACCGAATTCTTCAGAGGTGAAAGAATTTGATGACTTTTTGGTGGGGAAGATCACGGATGCTAATGAGGTGCCCCCAACAGAAAAATCTCCCCAAGCCGATCCTCCTGCTACCGAATCAACCACTGTTGATCTGCAGACTGACGAACCACAAGCTGATGAGCCCATTGAACCCGAGGAATCTCTCAGACCTCGACGAAGAAAGAGAGCCGCTAGGAGATCTAAATCCACCCGTCCGGACACAGACCCTGAGATAGACCCGAAAATAAACCCCGAAATAAACCCTTCAGCCATTCCCACTCCCACACCTTTTGAACCCGTTCCAGCCAAGAGAAGCCTGCTTGACATTCCTCTGCAAGAAGGCAAAAGTTCTTCTGTCAAGAAGTCGAGGCTAAGATTACCCCTTATCTGTTGACGAACTTCGGGTGCCCACATCTTCTACTGTCATTCCCCCAGCCATCCCCGTAGAAATCCAAGTGCTAGACGATGACGAGCCAACCGAACCCATTCCCTCGCTTTCTCGCAAGAGGAAACAACCATCTGATAGCCACCCAGACTCATCATCCGTTCCTTCACCGGCTCACGAACCTATTCCTGCCCGATCACCTTCTCAGGGGAACATAAATATGGGTTCTTCGCCAACTCATGCTCAAACCATACCTTCCCCTCCAAGATTTTCATCTTCTGAATTTCAGCATGATGCGATGGCCCCTCCGACCATGTGGCCTCAATTTAATGCCAACTTTCCCTTCCAACTGTTTGAAACCTTCATCCGTGAGACTGACGACCATCGATTTGGTAACAGTTCGAACGTGGATCTGCTTAGTGAAGGCATGAGCTATCTGGCAAAGGTAAATGACTTTTTATAACTTCATGTTTATCTTTATACTTGAATGTTTGAACCGATCGAGTAATGCCGAACATGTGTGGCGAATCGTCAGGTTTGGACGCTACGTCAAAAGTCTATAAAGCCAAGCCAAGAAGAGGCAATAAGGAAAGAGAATGCTATCCTGAAGTCGGCTTTGGCTCGAGAAAGGGCTCAACATGAAGGCGTTCTTCACACTAACGAAGGTCTCCGAAAGGAGCTGGCCCAGACCAAAGAAGATGTGAAGACGTCTAATGAAGAGCTAAAGTCGACCAAGGCCCAGTATCAAGAGATCGTCAAGATGAATGCTGACCTGGTTCAACGGAGTGAGATAAGTATGGAAAAAGTTAAAGAACTGAAGGCCAGCAATAAGATTCTGGCGAAGTCGATTGAGAAACTAGAGTTGGCAGAGACTCGTCATCTGAATAGGGGTTAGAAGCTCGAAGAAGAAATCCGAGAGCTGAAGGCTCTTCGGGATCTCGGACCTCCGTTGACCGATGATCTCCGCAAGCAGATCTGCGAAGAGTATCGGAAGTCGGATGAGATCAACGGAGAGATCATGAAGATATATTATGAAGGCTATGAGCTCTGTCGGAGTCGCGGCAAGGAAAAGTTGATATCAGCTAAAGTAGACCCGGCTCTGCTCGACTCTTCAGATGGCGAGGATAATGTCTGAAGTGAAAATGCCTGCTTTTTCTGGAATTATTTAAGAATTTTTATGAGGATATCTATCTTTTTGTGCTTTAGGAATTGTTTAAAACTTTGTTTAAGAACTTTTGTCAAAATTTTCAATTTCATGTAATAGGTTGGTATTATGGATGAACAAATGAATGAATGGTGGACTATTAATGAATCTCCCACTTTCTTTATCATGTCTTCTGTTTTGACTCGTTTCTTATCACTAATTCAGCATCAATGATCTGTATGAACTTAACTTAGGCTATGAATCAGATAAGGCATATAATCAGTTAAGAAGTGAAATGAACTGAATTTAATGAACTGAACTAAGTGAACCGAACTCAACACTTGAACAAAATAAAGTGATGCATACTTATCATTTCTGAAGTGTGAGACATGTCCTGTATAAGGTGAATTCAGATGATCCTCCTTGCACCATCAAGATCTTGTTTACCACTCGAGGTGAAACAAGTATATAAGGACATCTGTCTACCATGCGGGGTAGGACAGTTATATAAGGACATCATCTCACCCATGCGGGGTAGGACAGTTATAAAAGGACATTTGTCTACCATGCGGGGTAGAACAGTTATAAAAGGACATCTGTCTACCATGCGGGGTAGGACAATTATATAAGGACATCGAAATTTGTTTACCACTCGCGGTGAAATAAACCCATGAGGACACTCCCTAGAAGAGGTCGCCATCGAATGGCCGGCCGAGTCCACCGAATCCTCCTTACATCGATGAAGTTTGTTTACCCGAAGGGCTCGCCGACAAATTCATAAGGACCACGCCGAAAAGGCTACCATCGAATGGTCGTGTGAGTCCCCCGTCCTCCTTACGCCATTGTGAACTTAGGACCAATAAGAAGAAGATCAATTTGCAAAAAAATGAATTTTTTATTGATGAAGAACCATCATTTACAGACTTCCGATAAACTGACTCGATCTTTATTGGAAATATTTCTGAAGTCTGCCGGCATGCCAAGTGTTTTTGATCTCGGATCCGTCCAATGCCTTTAACCGATAAGTTCCAGGCTTTGGTACTTCAATTACTTCATACGGCCCTTCCCAGTTCGGCATCAGCTTTCCCATGTTCTGAGGTGTAGACGCTTCGACTTCTCTGAGGATGAAGTCCCCTACTTCAAATCTGCGAAGCTTAACCCCTTTGTTGTAATGCTTGGCTACTCTCTGTTGATAGGCTGCTAACTTGATCAAAGCCACCTCTCTGACTTCTTCCAGCAGATCCAAATTGACCTTCAGTCCTTCTTCATTGTAGATTTCTTTGAACTGACTAACCCGAAGACTTGGAGATCCAATTTTGACTGGGACTAAGGCATCAGTACCATAGGCCAATCTGAAGGGTGAATCCCCCGTTGTAGTCCTCGGTGTAGTCGGTAGGCCCACAATACAATTGGCGACTCCTCTGGCCATCTTCCTTTAGCTTCAATCCGATCTGTGGCTTGATCCCATTTAACGACGATACATTTGTTGTCACCCACTTGGCCATTCGATTGTGGATGAGCCACCGAAGTCTTTGTCTTTGTATTCTCGACTCCTTGAAATCCTTCAAACTTTGATCCCACAAATGGTAGCGTCAGTTATCGATATCACCACTTTAGAATTAGAATCGAACACTACGGATTCTTTTCATGAACTTTAAGCACTCTCGCTCCGTTATCAACCAAGTGGCTTCGCTTACCCATTTGGTCATATAATCGATAGCTTACCATGATTTAAACCTGACACGACCTTTAGCTTTCGGTAACGGACCTAGTATATCAACTCCCCAGATAGCAAAGGGTATAGGAGATAAGATCGAGTATAGCTCTTCTAGTGGCTGATGTGGGATCGGACTGTTGAGCTGGCACTTCTCACACTTCTTCGCATACTCTGCAGCTTCCTTGAAGATCGTAGGCCGATGAGTATCCCTGCCAGGAAGTACTTTGTAAGCTAATGACTTAAGCGACCATATGGTCACCATAAATACCTCGTGAACCTCCAAGAGCGTACTTTCGACCTCGAGGCGGAAGACGGACACTTCAATAATGGTGATGAAAATGCCCTTCGATAAAGGTCCCCATCAATAAGAACGAAGTTGGCACTCTTGTACTTGATCTTTTTACAAAGATGTGGTCCGAAGGAAGGGCGCCATCGCGGATATTCGATGTAGGAGTCATCCAACGGTTGGAACGCTTCGATGCACATCACGGCCATCTTTGAATACTAATTCTTTGCAAAACCTCCAAGTAAAGCCCGACCCATTGAAAACATCCGCATCCGTAGTGGCCAACTTCGATAAGGCATCGACGATGGAATTGTCATTACGTTCTATGCCCTGAAACTTATAAGAGACAAAGTACTGACGACGGTCTTTCAACTCTGCCAAATACTTGATCATCCTCGTTCCACGAGCTTCAAAATCTCTTGATATTTGCTTGACGACCAAGCCGAGAGTTCTTTGTAAATGATCGACGAACTTCTAGACTCTTCGCCCGATCGAACTCCTTGCTAGCTTCGCCCGTACTCGGCCTCGTTGTTTGTCGCTTTAAACCCAAATCTGATGGCCTGTTGCACCTTGAATCCCTCTGGACTTGTTAGAATAATTTCTGCCCCACTGACATTCACAGTAGAAGATCCATCTGCATACAGGGTCCATGAATTCTGGCTGTGCTGAAGAACTGCAACTAATAGATCGGACATCTCAGCTTCTGGCAGCTCAACATCTGCTTCGGAGAACGAGCATTCCATCATGAAATAGGCGAGGCTTGCCTTTGATAGCGATTTAGGGATGATATTCAATAAAAATTGGGATAATTCCATAAATACATCCATTAGTCTCCCGAAACTTCGGCTTGCTAATCACCTTTTCAACAGGTTGATCCGTGTAGACAACCAGAGAGCCTTGAAAATAATGCGAAGCTTTCGATTAGCAATTATCAAAGCAAAAGCAATTTTTTCAATATTTGAACCGATGATTTGGCGTCTCTTTGGGACGTAGGTGACATAATAAATCGGATCTTTGCTTCCTCTGCTTCACAAACCAAAGCAGCTCCCACCGCCAACAAACTAGCCGCTAGGTATAAGTACAAGGTCTCGGCAGGTGCAGGTTTCACCAATAAAGGAGCCGAAGACAAATACATCTTTATGCCTCGGGCGTCTTCACACTCAAGTCCATCTGGAGCGTCTTTGCATTCTTGGTCCCTTCGATTGTATCGAAGAATGGCAAGCACCTTCTCGCAGATTTGGACATGAACCTCCTCGAGGCTGCAATCCTTCCAGTTAGACGTTGAACGTCTTTGAATGACTGAGGAGTCTTCATGTCGAGGATGGCCTGGATTTTCTCCGGATTGGCTTCAATGCCCCTTTAATGACCGGATAACCCTGAGAACTTCCCTTGCTTTGAGCAGAAGGTACACTTTCTGAGATTGAGCCTCAACTTGTGATGACGGATAGTCTGAAAGCATTCCTCTAGATCATCCAAGTGCCTCTGGACATTCATGCTTTTCACGATCATATCGTCCACGTACACCTCCATATTCCTCCCCAGCTGCTTCTAGAAGACAAAATTCATCATTCTTTGATAGGTGGCTCCCGCATTAATCAGGCCAAAGGTCATCTTTTTATAGGCATACACCGAACGGTGTGTGATGAATGCTATTTTCGGAATGTCCTCTTTGCACATGGAAATTTGATGATAACCTGAATAAGCATCCATAAAGCTTAGTAATTCATACCCCGAAGTGGCATCAATAAGTTGATCAATGTTGGGCAGAGGATAGAAGTCCTTTGGACAGGCTTTGTTCAGGTCCGTGTAGTCGATGCAAACCCGCCACTTTCCGTTCTACTTTTGCACCAACACTACATTAGCCATCCACTCTGGGTAGTCGATCTCAAAGATGAAGTCAGCAGCTATGAACTTGGCAATCTCCTCATCAATGATCCTCTGACGCTCAGATGCAAAGATCCACCTTTTCTGCTGAACTGGTTTCTTTGATGGGTCCACATCCAATCTGTGCTCGACAATCTTTCGACTGATCCCGGGCATGTCCTGTGGCTCCCAGGCAAAAATGTCCGCAAAACAGCGAAGAAGTTCTATGAGGTTCGTCCGGAGTGGTTCTGGCAGACCCGAACCGATTTTCACTATTTTGTCCTTCTTCCCCGGAATTAGCTCGATTTCCTCCGTCTCTCTCCGTAAAGCGACCAATGGCTCGGCGCTTTCGGTGAAGGGCTCGATCTCAGTGCCATGGTGCATTTTACGTCGATTCTTACTCCCGAGGCGATCCTTTGCGTTCTGTAGCACCATCTGGCCAGATCTAAGTCCCCTGCCACTTCTCCAACTCCATGTGCTATTGGGAACTTGATTTTGAAGTGAGGGATGGAGGTTACCGCTTGGAGAGCAGTCAAAGTAGGTCGACCCAGTATGGCGTTGTAGGCCGAATCTACATGCACAACATAAAATTTACACGTTATTTCTACCTATTGTGGAGCAGTACCGAAGATGACCGGTAGCTCAATAGTTCCTGCCACTTTGACTGGATCATTGCTGAAGCCGTATAGGGGAGCCTCCTGTCCAACCTCCATCTTTCGCCCATCAAGATGCATCCTCTAATAAGCATGAGCATACAGAATATCCACAGAAGATTCGTTGTCTATCATCATACGCCTCATATCCACCGAACCCACTTGTGCTGTGATCACCAAGGTTCCTTCATGGGGTTCGACGGGCTCAGATGGATAGTCTGCATCACTAAAAGATATAATTGTCCCTGGAAATGGTCGGTCGATCTTCGGGGGAGCACCTACCACGGACATGACCGAGTCCAGATATCCCCTCATCTTCTTCCCTGTTAATTTTCCTGCCGTCCCACCGGTTATTACATCAACGACGTGCCTCGGCGGCTGACTTAGAGCAGACTACACTGGGGGAACCGTTTGAACCGTCTGAACGGTACGGTTACTATTATACTGCTCTTGTTGGTCCCTCCCGGCCACATATTGAACCAATAAAGTGCTTTGAACTTTCTTCTCCACAAAATCTTTCAAGTTGCAACACTCATTAGTGTCGTGACCTGCAGCTTGATGATAGCCACAATATTTTCGAGCATTGCTCACATCACGGTTTAAAGTTATCACGGCGGTTGGTAGAAAATGAGACGGTTTAGTTCCTCGATCGGTCGAGAATCACCGACCTATCCGTGTTCAGTTTGGTGTAAACCTTGTTCACCTTCGGGGTGGGAGCAGGTGGGCGATTACTTCCCTGTCGCCACGAGTTGTTATATTTCTTTGAACTACCCTCGGGCCGATCATTATATCCTCCCCCTCTCTCTTCTGATTGCCTTCAGTCTTAGGAGTATCTGCCTCCTTCATTCGGTCCGAAGAAGGATGTTTCAGGCTAGCCATAGCCTCCTCCACTACAATGTAGCCTTCTGCTTTGTCAAAAGCTTCGGCTAAGCTCTTCGGATGGTGGAACATCAACTTCTTAACTAACTTCTCGGACTTCACCAGATCCGGCCGGATTCACGAAACAACCCTACGACATAGATCATTAAGGTCCGCCACTGGCCGAAGTATTTCTTCTGAACCTCTTCACGTCTTGACCCAAAGACTCATTGGTGAATTGACGGACTTGTGCCAATGAACCTGTGGGCTTTCTCCTTCTTCGGTTGCTCCCGAAACGGGCATGAAACTTGTCACATAGCTCAGACCATGAAGACACTGAATCTGCTAGCAAAGTCCCCATCCATTGCCTCGCATCCTTCCTTAACGTTGTGACGAATGTATGACACTTTGCAGCATCTGTGAAATCATAATAGTCCATCGGCCCACGATCGAGCGCTGGCTATGGTCATAAGGGTCCCCCGACCCATCATAACTCTCCATGTGAGGCAACTTCTTGGTGGTGTCCGCCTTCTCCTTAAGAATATTCGAGGAAAAGGGAGATGCCTTCTTTCTTGGAGTACCCTTCACCTGTTGAACCTCAGTTAATTGCTTCCGGAGCTCCTTCAACTCCTTAACCAAGAAATCCACGCCTTCTGGTTGCAAGGAGACTTCCTTCTCTGGAGATTCCTTCCTTTTCGGAACGGACCGACCTCCTTTATCGGAAACCACTGCCCTCAATGGACTCTTGGATTTACTCCGACGTGTGGCCCTATCCTCATAATGAGAGTGCTCACGACGTTGCTCTCTCCTTCTACTTTCTGGCACGATTTGTCTCGACCTACTTCTTTGTCTGCCACCATCTCGTCTTTGGGAACCGACGATAATGAGTGCTCCCTTCGATGCCTCAGGAGTCTTGCTTCTCGATCTCCTTCGGTCATGGGAATGGCCCCGAGATACATGCACTGAATGCTCTGGTTCTTTCCCTTCTCGCCGTGGTACCTCCTTATGCTTGCTACGCCTCTCGAACTGGACATACGTGGACGCCTCATCCTTCAGATCGGACATCCGAAGCATTTGCACAGCTATATCTTCTCTCTGCTTTAGAAGGACTTCCAAAGCTTTATCGCCTCTTCGGCCATCCTTGCCAACTTGGCGGTTACATCCTCTTGACCACTTTGTGGTGTATTTTAAAGTGAGAACCCTCCACATCTCCGATCTTGATCACGGTCTTTATTGTCGGCCAAACACCAACCTCCGTCTCGGCCCCACCATGAGCTCTCGAACGAGAACCCTTGGAAACACGTTTGGAAGCAGTGCTCTCACTCTCGTGAGCACTTTTTGAAGGACCCAGACGATCCTTAAGCTGAAATATGTTAGGCAGATGAGCTCACGACCCTCGGTACATCCTTCCGAATGTATCTGCTCTACTCCTCACCATCTTTCCGAGGCGTAGAACAAATGAAAGTTTGTGATTGAAAATTTCAAGACACTAGAACTCACCTCTCCTCTGGCGCTTGATGTTAACGCCAAGATCTTACGTCACGTCCCAATCACGTAAGACTTGCCGATCCGCTGATGTAAACACGATCAATCTTGAAAGCTTGACTTCGGCCGACCGTCGGGGATATAGCTTCAGCGTGAGAGTTAGTATTGGTGTTCATGAAGGTTAACGATGGATGATAATAATATCTAATGCCTTGAGAAAGATAAAATTATCGATTTATGTGTTTTGTATGCGTACCTTTTCTTGAAGACTTCCTTTTTTGGGTTATACTCTCTTGCGGTTCTGGTACCCTACTACCGTCGACGACACGGTCCCCTACTTCTCATTGATTTTTTGCCATTGCATGCGGTGTCACCTTTTCATACCTTTATTTTGTCTTGGCCGTAGACTATAATCCCATCCACATTAATGCATGACAGTTTTAACAGTCAACCATCATGCTTTTTCATCATTACCGGTTTAAATTGGAGATATTAAAATATCTAACGGGTCAACCCACTGATCCGACCCGATCTCATAAGGACTTAATAGAAATAGGATATGGACTAGGCCCAATAACATTAAGACTTAATAACAAGGACCTAATGGACTAATCAAATAAGTAGAGTCCCGTCCATTCAAATTTCATTAGAAGAAATATCATGGCCCAACAATATACATACACTACATTTGAGGCCAAATATATATATATATATATATATATATATAAACAATAATACTATACTCTGTAGTCTGTTCTATCACTAGAAGCCACAAGGCTAGCCTTCGATACATATCGACTCTCCACCAGCTCCACTTTCTTCACTAGTGCTGATCCATTTTTCACCGAGCACTGACCCGAAACGAAAAGTTGCTATTTCACCTACTCTCTGGCCCGAAGATGTCCGGAATGACTACCCATCGAGCTTTTCGATTCCTTCATCCTCCCAGCTGATGACGAAAAATTTGAAGGACAATCCCCTCAAAAACTCATAGTTAGCAGCGCGGTTCACGGAGGATGGGTAAGCACAACATATAATTTTTCCTCCCCCTCGGCATACAAGTGTTTTGTTGATAACATTAGTGTTCTCCCTTATGTCAGGCTCTAGCTGCTTTCGGACGAGTACTTCATGCACTCGACAAACTAACCTCGCGAGAGAAAAATTGGAAGCAGAAATCAAATATCTCCGAGGAGAAGTGAAAGTGCGTCGGGTTGAACTGAAAAAAAGAACAAGATCACAATACTACCAACACAATAAAAATTCAAGAGCTGGGGTGCCAACTGAAGACCATAAGATGGCAAAGCTCTAAACTGGCCGAGCAAAGGCGAAGGCTCCTTGAAGACAAAATCGAGCTTAAAAAAGAAAACGAAAAGCAAAAGCAGATCATCAAGAATTTTGAAGACAAACTTCAGGATAGACATACTTAGATAAAGAATTTGGTCAAAGGTGCTTCACAGCTGGAGAGAGAAATAAATAACCTTCGAGTCCAAATCAAGCAAATCTCCGAAGTCAACAAACAAATAATCTTTGATGAGTATAAAACATCTTCAGAGCTGACCGAAGCCGTTGTAGATCAATTTGATAAAGGCTACCAATTTGACCCAGTTCTACTTGGTTTTTCGAACGATGAAAAAGAGGAAGAATCTGAAACCGAAGAGGACCCTCACGCCGACCTTTAATTTATGTCATTACTTATATGTATTTATGAATGATGTTTTTTTAACCGACCATATACTTATAATGTTTTCCAAACCCTAATTCTATCCGAAAAAAAAAACATTTAAAGAAATCGATCTTTTATTAATAACGCAATAAGGCAGCAATCCAACCAAATACCACTCTAAATTTGGAATTTTAGACTAAAAAGGAAAATTACTTTCTTTTTTAATAGGAAACATACCTTATTGGTAATATCTTCAAAGTCTTCTCGAATGCCACGTGTTTTTCACCTCGACACCTTTCATAGTTAGGGGCAGATTTAGGATGCGTTCTAAGCATGAGTGAATTTTTTTAAGCTGAAAACTAAAGTGAAGGGCTAAAACTTAACGAGTTAGAGAGCGAAAATTTGAATACACTATACACCCGTGTGTTTAGTTTTTTTTATCGTAATAATTTAAGTTTTTTTTCCTCTATAAGTTTAAGTTTATTAAGTTTTATTTTTGTCCTTGTCTTTATACCTATAAAAAATTAAAACATAGGCACTGCCTACTCTTCCCTCTTAATAGATTCGCTATTGGCCTCATTACCACTTTGAATTTCGCTTAGTTTATGTACAAACATGGTTCTACAATTTTTTGTCTTTATCTATTTTTAAAAAAAAAATTATTGACTTATTTTGATGTAGAAACAAATATTGCAATTGATTTAAAGCAGACATGTACTTTTAACATATCAATTTATATAACAATGTTAATTATTTAGTCACAAAATTTTAATATAAATTTAAAACCAATAGTTAATTAAATAAATGGAGGTAATATGTATACTATGAAAGTGAGAACTCAATGGATTTAAAAACTAATCATAACGAACATGCATAAATAGTTTAATTAACTTAAAAGATGCAACTTGCATGACATTAATTTCAAATCACTCTATTTCCATGAATCTTCAACAAGAATTTGTTAACCGATTTATGACTAGTCCTTAATTTCCAGTTCGTTACTTGTAAAAGACAACTTTAAATCCACACAATTTATCACGGGAAAGCCAACTAGCCAAGTTAATTGTCGAAAAACTAATCAATTTTTTAGCGATCCGAACGAATCTTATGAATGAGTAGGTCAAATAAGTAAGGAATGGTGTTCTATAACATCAAATTTCAAGAAAAAGTGAAATCGTAAACCTCTGCACTGCCACAATCTTCTTCTTTTCTTAATCCTTTTAAACAAATTAGTAAAAAAGATTTTTTTTAAAAAAAAGGTCAATCACAAATGATTAAAGTTAAAAAAGTCCCAAAAATGTCTAAACTAAATATATCAAAGTTATAAACTACTTCTTCCGTCCCCAAAAAGATAAACAAAATACAATTTTCACATATATTAAGGAAAATAAGAGTAGAGGAAAGAGAATAAAAAAGTTCTAAATTTATCCTTAGTGGCTCCACAAGATTACATAAAGTGATGAACACTTTTATTTTTGTATATTAATAGATCTCACTAAATAACATATGTACCATTCACTTTATATATTTTATCTCACCTTTTTTTAAACAAAAAAAAAATACATTTAGTCATCCTTTATGGGGACGGTGGGAGTAGTTCATTTCATCTAAAACTAGTTCATCTCATTGGAACAATAAAATATATTCTCTTCAATTTTAATTTTTTGAAGTTAACTTAAAATATTTTAATATAAATATGTGTCTGATTATCTTCTACTTACTTCTTCATTAGCAGGCAGAAAGTAGATTAGCAGATTTGCAGCTCAAATGAAAACTACAAAACAGATTTATTTAAATTTTAAAATTAAGAGTAAAATATTTTTTTTGCCTCTTCTAACTCTTCCATTAATCTTCCCCTTTTAAGTTTATTAAATTACATATCTGCCCCTCCCTATACCCATATAAAAAACTCAAGATAAGTGAGGTGCCTATCTTTGCCTAAGTATAGGTCATACGTCCATAGTCCAAAGCCGATAAGTTTCCAGATTCAGTACTTCGATGATTTCATATGGTCCCTCCCAATTAGGCATGATCTTCCCCGTGTTCTGAGGGGTAGAAGCTTCTGTTTCCTAAAGCAATAAATCCCAACACCAAACCTTCGCTGCATAACCCATCAATTATAATGTCGAGCAATCCTTTGTTAGTAAATAGTCAACCTCATCATCGTAAGGTCCCGAACTTCATCCACCAAATCCAAATTCAGTCGAAGACCTTCATCATTATATAACTCCTTGAATTGACTAACCCGAAGAGAGGGAGACCCAATCTCCACCTGGACAAGGGCATCATTACCAAAAGTAAAATGAAAAGATGAATCCTCTGTGGTGGTTCGAGGTATATTTTGGTAGGACCATAGAACACTGTGTAACTCTCCAGGCCATCGACCCTTAGACTCATCCAATCTCCTCTTGATGCCCTTAAAGAAGATCTGATTCATAACCTCCACCTGACCGTTTACCTGAGGTTGAGCCATCGAAAAATCTCCAATGTTGAATGTACTCTCCGTTATTGAATGTTCAAATCTCTTAAGAACTGATCAAATTTTAAGCCGACAAACTGAAGACCATTATTGGACATCATAGAAATGGGGATACCAAACCAAAAAACCACTGACTCTTTAAAAAACTACATACAATCCTGCTCGGTGATCGTCCGATAAGGTTTGGCCTCCACTTACTTGTTCATGTAATCAATCACGACAATCATGAATGTTAATTATCATTTTTCCATTGGGAGGGTACCCAAGATATTAATTCCCCATATTGCGAATGGGATTGAGGACAAAATCGAGGACAACTCCTCTGGAGGTTGATGTTGAACAAGGCTATTGAGCTGACACTTGACACATTTCCTCACATAATCTTTTGCATCCTAGAACATGGTCGAAAATTAGTATCCTTGTCTTGTCAACTTATAGGCCAATGATTTTTCTCCCATATGATCCCCGCATATCCCTTCGTATACCTCCCAAAGGATGTAAATCGCCTCCGAAGACACCAGACACTTCAACAAAGGGGACAAATAAGATCATCTATAGAGATTCCCATCAATCAAACAGAAATACGAACTTCGATGTTTAATTTTCTTGGCCAACACCCGATCCAAAGGCAACCTCCTTTCACTAAGATAGTCAAGATAAGGTGTGAGCCAACATTTGACTGTGAGACCCCAAATTTTATGAATAAAGATTTAAATTTTCGAAATATTTTTTTGAATATTATGGTGTGGATTTGATATAATGTTATAGTTGATAAAGACATAGGTAATATTTATAAATTTTGCAAAGTAATAATTAGTTGCAAAGTTGTTATATAATATTTCGATGATTAATTAAAGAGAATATTCTTTGCTTTTCGGGGAATATTAAATGCATTAAGCACAATCATTAGTGGACCCCAAATTTTATGAATAAAGTATTGTCGAAGTAAGAAAAGAAAGATGGCGATATAATTATTTTTTATAAAAATAAAATAAGCAAGTTGTGAAAGTATTCTGAATATTCTTTTTGTTAAAAGCTGTTGAACTACGGTAGTAAAAATATCGATAAAAATCGCGTGGTTGCGTAAAGTAGTTGAACTACCCAGTATTGATTATTGATGCTACGTGAAGTAAGAACTTTCGGTTATACTCAATTATTGCTACGATAATTCTTTGCATCATATCTCTCGTATTATTGATTCGATTATTATCACAAAGTATCATCGCATAATATGATATATTATTAAATCAATAATTGAGGCGACAAAGTTATTCATATTATTAAATTGCAATATTTACAATGTACAGAAGTTACATCGAGGAGAGGTTTGGTCATCTAATTGCGCATGATAAGGAGAAATCCTTATCGGAAAGCCCCCTCTTTCACAGGAGCGACTTTGGTTGTTAAATATTGTGAGTTATAATATTAATGATGAATAAGTTCGTGTTGATTAAAGATGAATTTGATAGTTCCATTGTGTTGGGATTATTAGTGTTAGTGGAAATCGACATCTATTCAGATGATAATTGATGTATGGGGGTTATATTGATAAATCGGGTAATTAATCGGATAAATGAGCAATTAATTGCTACTAATTCACATGCTTATATAACTATTTGTTCACATGTGTGTACTATTGAATCACATTCTTGTACTATTAGGGGAGTTGGTGCAAGATTGATAATACTTGCATGACTAAGTTAAAATGGAGGTATAGATGGAAGTCTTATCTTTGTAATTCATATTTTCACATGATTATAACTATTAATTCACATGATTAAACTATTGATTCACATTATTTAATATTAGGGGAGGTGGTGCAAGTTTGATAATACTTGCAGGACTAAATTAAAAATGAAAGAAAAGTTGGAGGTATTGTCTCTTGTAATTTTTGAGCCCCAAAAGCGTCTGATTATCGAAACTATATTTTTCTATAAATAGAAGCTCATTCTTCCTTCATTTCTCACCAATTCACTAAAGCTATAGAAGCAATTATTATAGAGAGAAATTATAGAGAAAGAAGAAGAGAAGTGCGCTACCTCTACTATTCGATATCGAGTTTCTTTTTCTAAGGTAAGGGGTATTATTTCTTTCGTATTCATGAAAGAGCTACATTATTCCATTCTTTATTATTATGTTGGAATAACTTTGTCATATGCTAAGTATCGCATACATGGTGAAATTCTTACATTATTCCATTCTTTATTATTATGTTGGAATAACTTTTGTACATATCTGAAATACCGCATGCATCGTGGTGAAATTCTTACATTATTCCATTCTTTATTATTACATTGGAATAATCACATATGCATGCGGATTATCTTTAGACTTGGTTCCATTCTTTATTATTATTGAATTGAATTACATTGACGTGGTGAATTCTTTGTTATTCCATTCTTTATTATTACATTTGGAATATCACATGCATAGTGAATTCTTTGTTATTCCATTCTTTATTATTACATTGGAATATCACATGCATGCGGATTCTATCATGACATGGTGGTGAATTCTTTGTTATTCCATTCTTTATTATTTATTGGAATATCACATGCATAAATGCGGTTTTGCGAACAGTTCCATTCTTTATTATTATTATTGGAATATCACATGCATGCGGTTTTTGCATGACTAGTTCCATTCTTTATTATTACATTGAGAATAACTTTTATGCATGCGGATCTATCGCATGCATGGTGAATTCTTGTTATTCCATTCTTTATTATTACATTGGAATAACACATACATGTGGATTCTGCATGTATGGTGAATGATCCTTTGTATTCATATGAATAGTATTTTCATTCAAAATGGGTTTACGCTTGAGAAAAATTTCATAATTTTTTGACCCTCAAAATTACGGAAAAATTTGAAATGATAATTTGATGAGTTTTCTAGATTGTGTCCAAAAATGGCGATTTTTGGATTTATAGATTAAGAGTTATGGACTTTATGGGAAAAAACTATTTTAAAAGTAAACCCTTATAACTCTTTGTGGTTAACTCAAAATTGGTGAAATTTTTATTGGGAGTACATGTATATAACAGGAGTATACCTGTAAATTTTGGAATTTTTGGACAAAAGTACAATTTATGATAAATGTCTAAATATTGGCAGTTTTTGCGTATATGAAAAATAGTAAATGAATTTTAAAAATTCGAGAAAAATATATATTCAATATGGGACTATATTACGCTAAATCCCGAGAAAAGAAATATTTTTGGGGGTGATTTGGTATTTTTCATGAAAATGAACTAGTTATGAGTAAATGAATTAAATATGTTATGTGAAGTAACAAAATTGGAAAATAGGATTTTATGGCTTGGAATCTATATAGGGTATATCTGATTTTTTGATGAGGATTTGATCATTGGTGATGAAATCTTATGAGTATGGCATTTTGAATGATTAAATGCATTATTTGGTAAAAGTGTAAACAATTGAAATAAATTGTTTATAAGTTTAAGAAGTGATTAAAATATTGTTATAATATTAATAATATTAGATTATGAGTTTATTAAGTGATTGATAATATTTGGATAAATTTAAAGTCTTTAATATTTATCCTTGTTTTCGTTTGATTAATGCTTATATCATTGTCATCATCCTCATGCTTATATTGTGATGAAAGTCATCTTTGGCTTACGATGCGTAGATGGACTTGGTATGATTATGACGAGGGATTATTCGGTATAATCATGGTAGTAATGTAACGAATGATGTGGTAAAAGTCCTCATTGGCTTGTGTAGTGCATTGATGGACGATTTTGGTATGATTATGACGAGGATTATTCGGTATAGTCATGACCATTGATGATTTAATGAATATCCTTGGCAGTAGTGCGGGGATGATTCGATGATGTGGTTTATTTATTAAAGTGAGTCTCGGTGATAAAAATTGATGAAAACATTTTTAAATCATAGAAGATAGTAGATATCATGCTCTACTTGACTCTTCTAATGGATTGCTTATTCATTTGTGAGTTAAACTTGATGTTTATTATATTTTATCGGTTTAACATTGTTGAAACTACAATGATAATTTATTACGCATTATCTTAGTCATAATATTTCTTCTTAGGCTAGTTGAGCTCACCCTTTCTTTCCTTTGTTCTCTGAGGAAATGAGAATATAATTTGGGACTAGTCGGGGAGCGGAGTGATGCGGTCGGATGATAGCATTAGTAGTCCTCACTATTACATTAAATAGTGTGATAATAAATGTAATGAGGACTCCATTGAGTGTGGATATTGTCTAGATGACAATATTTGTATTAAAACTCTTAGATTATGTTTTTGTCGTTATTTTACATATTGTTGTATAATTAAAGTTTGTATTTGTATTTTGTACCATGTATTTGGCGATTTCGAGATGGGTGATGTATACTATTTTTGGGGCGTCACGGTTAGTATCAAAGCTTAGGGATATGATCCTGGTGAGATGTGAGACAAGAACTAGGAGGGAGGCGGGGAATTCCTTAGCTAGTATGACCTACTAAGTTTATTTGGTATTTAATTGGTTAATTGGTCGAGAGTATAGGGATAATATGTGATATGTTAATTAACCCTTGTTTTGTGGCGGTGTTTGAAAATGGCGGTGAAAATGTTCCTGATGGAGTGAATGAGGCCGTTGAGACACCTTTAATCACTAACGGGTTAATGTGATGTCAAACGAAGAAGAAATTAGAGATATCTACGTGGTGAGTGAAGAACTAATAGTTGCACTAGAGCTAATTTGAGAAGGTAGTGAGTGAGTGAGAAGAAGAAGAAGAACACTGAGGAGAATTTATTAGAAGAATTTTATGATCGAAATTTAGAATTACAAAATCGTATTCATGAGTTAGAAGAAGCGATTTGAAGAGCGGCGGTGATTCGTGGAGCAAAGAGATGTAACAATTCAAAATTGTGTTACCCAGATGTGCGATGCTTGAGCGAAGCACTCTTTGGCGAGTATAAGATATTAGAAATTTGGAATGCGAGAATGCTATGATCAAAGTTACGATGAAAGAAGAAACAATGAGCGAAGGAGAATAGATGATGCATGGGTAGAAAGCGCGGCGACGCGTGATATTGTAGAAAAAGGCGTCCGATCGATAAGGCCAAAATAGATAAAATGGATTTTGCTTTTTGGACAACAATTGGGAGAATCAACATCGAATTTGAATTACCACATGCGAAGCGGTCGACCCCAATTCGATATGGATCGGAGTAATGATTCAAATCATGGATCGAGAATGTGTGAAGCAATTAAGGGTGGAATGTACCTATATAGCAAAGTAAAATCCGGTAGTTTAAGTGAGGCGTTTGTCGAGAAACCCGAAGCGAAGTTATTACGGGTAAGTTAATTATAAACTCTTGCGAAGTACATACCTTATTCGATACAGTTCTACCCACTCTTTTATTTCTCTACTTGTGCTCAATGTTTAAATTTGACTCAGGAGAAATTAGACTTTGATTTATCTGTTGAAACTACGTTGGGAGAAACCTTCATTACCTCCACTATTTATAAATCTTGTTTGATTCAAATCGACACTTTCACGTTACTGTCGATCTTATCTCTTTGAAAATACTTGCATTTGATGTGATTTTAGGAATCGATTGGTTAACTACTACTCATCATATTTTTTTCGTAAGGTTGTTAGCTTTCATATTCTAACCAACTGTTATTATGCGAATTCAAATGACCAAACCACTAAAAGTCGATCATTGTCATATCAAGCCATAAGTAAAGAGCCCCAGAGCCTTTATTTGGTGACTTCCTTGTGTGGAATGGAATGCAAGAAGCCGGACTATCCGTGGGGGCGTCGTGAATAACGATGGCAAGTTGATAGGTATCGATGTGACGTGTTATCAAGTCTTGGATGAGAGTCGCGATTTTGAATGATATTTCTATTGTTAATAAATTTCTGACGTATTCTTGAAGACTTCTTAGCCTAACCTAGGCGTGAAATCGAATTTTGTATTGACCCCGATACAAAACCCATTTCTTAAACCCTCAAATATTTTCTTCACCTAAAGCGAGAGTAACATGTGCGAAAAGCGTTGGCTCGAAATTTATTGAAGATTACGACTATACCATTGATATCATCGTGGAAGAAGCGAGCGTGGTAGGTGGACGCGTTGAGTAGAAGATCGTATCGTTTCTGAGTGCGATGTTGTTAACACAAAAACCCATTTCGTATAACTTACAAATGATGAAGATAGAGTTAAAGACTACAGGGACCACGTGAAGATACTTGAATATCACGAGTAGAATCGACTTTAATCGATAAAGTTAAAAAAGCGCTCAAGCTACATACTCGAATCGATGAATGTGAAGAAGAAGGTTCGAAGGCGTTATTCTAGAAGCAAGAATCGATGAAGAGAGAAATCTCAACCCTCGATTTTATTGGCCCATTTGAAATCCTCGATTGAGTAGGAGGCGTGGCTATAGACTCGTTTTGTAAGTATATCGGCGTGTTCATAACGTTTTTCACGTATCGATGTTACGTAAATATGTGGATGACCGAACCACATTATTAAATTAGAACTAGGCGAGATAGCGAGAAGATTTAATGTATGAGGAGATCGTGTTAAAATCTTGGATAAGAAGGATCGTATTCAACACTCAAAGGTTATACCTCAAGAGTTAGAATATGAAATGAAGTCGAGGTATCCTCATCTCTTGACATACCAGTGCGTACGTACGTAAATTTTGAGGGAAGAAATTTCATAAGGAGGGAGATTGTAAGACCCCAAATTTTATGAATAAAGATTTAAATTTTTCGAAATATTTTTTTGAATATTATGGTGTGGATTTGATATAATGTTATAGTTGTGGGTAATATTTATAAATTTTGCAAAGTAAGCAAGTTGTTATATAATATTCGATTGGTGGGGAATATTCTTTTTGTCGGGGAATATTAAATGCGATGACACAATCATTAGTGGACCCCCTGATGGAAGTATTGTCGTAGTTAGAAAATGATGAGAATTATCTTTTATAAAAACGGCGAAAGTGTTCTTAATTAAAAGCTGTTGAACTACCGGTAGTAAAAAAATACGATGTCTGGCGTGGTTGCGTAGTAGCTGCGGTATTGATTATTGATGCTTACGTAAGAAGTCACTTTCGGTTATACTCAATTATTACTTACGATAATTGTTGCATCATATCTCTCATATTATTGATTCGATTATTGTCACGGTATCATCTGCATAATATGATATATTATTAAATCAATAATTGAGGCGACAAAGTTATTCATATTATTAAATTGCAATATTTACAATATCTAGAAGTTACATCGAGGAGAGGTTTGGTCATCTAATTGCGGCATGATAAGGAGAAATCCTTATCGGAAAGCCCCCTCTTTCCTGGGAACGACCTGGTTGTTAAATATTGTGAGTTATAATATTAATGATGAATAAGTTCGTGTTGATTAAAGATGAATTTGATAATTCCATTGTGTTGGGACTATTAGTGTTAGTGAAAATCGACATCTATTCAGATGATAATTGATGTCTGGGGGTTATATTGATAAATCGGGTAATTAATCGGATAAATGAGCAATTAATTGCTACTAATTCACATGCTTATATAACTATTTGTTCACATGTGTGTACTATTGAATCACATTCATGTACTATTAGGGAGTTGGTGCAAGATTGATAATACTTGCATGACTAAGTTAAAAATGGAGGTATAGATGGAGAGTCTTATCTTTGTAATTCATATTTTCACATGATTATAACTATTGATTCACATGATTGAACTATTGATTCACATTATTTACTATTAGGGGAGGTGGTGCAAGTTTGATAATACTTGCGGGACTAAATTAAAATGAAAGAAAAGTTGGAGGTATTGTCTTTGTAATTTTTGAGCCCAAAAGCGTGCGATTATCGAAACTATATTTTTCTATAAATAGAAGCTCATTCTTCCTTCATTTCTCACCAATTCACTAAAGCTTATAGAGCAATTATTATAGAGAGAAATTATAGAGAGAAAGAAGAGAAGTCTGCTACCTCTCTATTCGATATCGAGCTTTCTTTCTAAGGTAAGGGTATTATTTCTTTTATATTGAAGAAATTATTTATTCCATTCTTTATTATTATGTTGGAATAACTTTTGTACATATGAATATGCAGAATGAAATTCTTACATTATTCCATTCTTTATTATTCTTTATCTTGCATTATGGTGAAATTCTTACATTATTCCATTCTTTATTATTATTACATTGGAATATCACATGCATATGCATGATTAAAATTCTTTAGACTTATTATTCCATTCTTTATTATTACATTTGGAATAACACATGCATGTCTTTATTATTTATCGCATGCATGGTGAATTCTTTGTTATTCCATTCTTTATTATTATTTGGAATACATTGGAATATCACATGCATGCGATTACATTCTTGACACAGTTCCATTCTTTATTATTACATTGGAATAACACATGCATGCATCTATCGCATGCATGGTGAATTCTTTGTTATTCCATTCTTTATTATTACATTGGAATATCACATGCGTCAATGCGTATTTACAGCATGACATTGGTTCCATTCTTTATTATTACATTGGAATAACACATGCATGCTGTCTATCGCATGCTGGTGAATTCACATTATTCCATTCTTTATTATTACATTGAGAATAACTATACATGCGATTCAATATGCATGGTGAATTCTTACATTATTCCATTCTTTATTATTACATTGGAATAACTTTGTCTATGTGGATTACCGCATGCATGGTGAATGATCCTTTGTATTCATATGAATAGTATTTTCATTCAAAGGGGGTTTCGGCGGGGCAGTTTATAAATTTTTTTGACCTCAAAATTCGGAAAAATTTGAAATGATAATTTGATGAGTTTTCTAGATTGTGTCCAAAAATGGCGATTTTTGGATGTATAGATTAAGAGTTATGGATTTTATGGGAAAAGACTATTTTAAAAGTAAACCCTTATAACTCTTTGTGGTTAACTCAAAATTGGTGAAATTTTTATTGGGAGTACATGTATATAACGAGGATATATACCTGTAAATTTTGAATTTTTGGACAAAAGTACAATTTATGATAAATGTCTAAATATTATTGATTTTGGCCATATGAAAAATAGTAAATGAATTTTAAAATTACGAGAGAAAATATATGTTCAATATGGGACTATATTACGCTAAATCCGAGAAAAGAAATATTTTGGGAATTTGATTTGGTATTTTTCATGAAAATGAACTAGTTATGAGTAAATGAATTAAATATGTTATGTGAAGTAACAAAATTGGAAAATAGGATTTTATGGGCAGGAATCCTATATATAGGGTATATCTGATTTTGATGAGGATTTGATCATTGGTGATGAAATCTTATGAGTATGGCATTTTGAATGATTAAATGCATTATTTGGTAAAGTGTAAACAATTGAAATAAATTGTTTATAAGTTTAAGAAGTGATTAAAATATTGTTATAATATTAATAATATTAGATGATGAGTTTATTAAGTGATTGATAATATTTGGATAAATTTAAAGTCTTTAATATTTATCCTTGTTTTTCGTTTGATTAATGCTTATATCATTGTCATCATCCTCATGCTTATATTGTGATGAAAGTCATCTTTGGCTTACGTGCATAGATGGACTTGGTATGATTATGACCGGGGATTATTCGGTATAATCATGTAGTAATGTAACGAATGATGTGGTAAAAGTCCTCATTGGCACATGTAGTGCATTGATGGGCGATTTTTGGTATGATTATGACCGGGGATTAT
The DNA here is from genome assembly GCA_020205615.1 of Panax quinquefolius. Taxonomy (NCBI): domain Eukaryota; kingdom Viridiplantae; phylum Streptophyta; class Magnoliopsida; order Apiales; family Araliaceae; genus Panax; species Panax quinquefolius. The sequence goes on from CM035173.1 coordinate 87,384,078, forward strand.
TCGGTATAGTCATGACCATTGATGATTTAATGAATATCCTTGGCGTGTAGTGCGAGGATGATTCGATGATGTGGTTTATTTATTAAAATTTGAGTCTCGGTGATGATAAAATTGATGAAAATATTTTTAAATCATAGAAGATAGTAGATATTATGCTCTACTTGACTCTTCTAATGGATTGCTTATTCATTGCGGTTGTTGATTAAACTTGATGTCTATTATATTTTATCGGTTTAACATTGTTGAAGACTAATGATAATTTATTACGCATTATCTTAGTCATAATATTTCTTCTTTGGGCTAGTTGAGCTCACCCTTTCTTTCCTTTGTTCTCTTGAGGAAATGAGAATATATATTTAGGGACGAATCGGGGAGCGGGTGATGGTCGGATGATAGCATTAGTAGTCCTCTGTACTATTATTACATTAAATAGTGTGATAATAAATGTAATGAGGACTCCATTGAGTGTGGATATTATCTAAGAAGATGACAATATTTATTATTAAAACTCTTAGATTATGTTTTTGTCGTATTTTACCGATAAGAGTGAGAATAAATATAATTGTATAATTAAGTTGTATTTGATCAAAATTAAATTTTTGTACCATGTATTTGGCGACTCAAGATGGGTGATGTATACTGATTTTTTGGGGCGTTATCAAATACCCCAAACTTAAGTACTTGTCATCCTTAAGCAATTTTAACACAACTACCCTAACAAACTAAAAAAATGAGTGCAATAAATGAGATCGATCAATAACCATGGTAATTAGATAATACATATTGTAAGACCACAATTTTATGAAATAAAAGTATTTAATTTTTTTATAATTATTATTAAAGTAAATGGTTAAATTGATAAAAAGTTAAAGTTAAGGGTGATATATGTAAAGTTTACAAAATACGTAAGTGGTTATAAAATACTCATTGTTATCGGGGAATATTTGTTTGGTCGTGGAATATTCTTGTTATGCAGGAATATTAAATGCATTTAGCGCTTGACCATTTGTGGGCCCCATAATAGAATAACTGTCGGATGAAGAAAACAACAAGTTTGAGTTTTTATAAATAATGGCATAATTGTTACCATTAACACTGTTGGATTACCTGGTAGTTAAAATACGATGTCTGGCGTGGTTGCTGATGAGCTTTACGGTATTGCACAATATTTTTGAATTATTGATTCTTACGTTATGAAGGCACTACTCAATAATTATTCTGATAATTCTTTATTCGATATTTTATTTTATTGGTTCAATAATTGTTGCATTGATATTTTATATTATTGTTGTTTCAATAATTGTCATTTACTGATATTTCCCATTATCGGATCAATAATTCATATTATTTGAATAATATTATTAGATAGCATTATTGACAATGTCTAGAAAGTTACATCGAGGAGAGGTTTAGTCACCTAATTGCATGTCAATAAGGAGAAATCCTTTTCGGAAAGCCCCCTCTTTCTTAGGAACGGTCTAGTTGTCATTATTGTGATTCTGTAATATTATTTGTGAATAATTAATTATTGATTTATATTATAAGAAAATATTTATTTTATGTGGACATAAATGATGGATAGGAAAATATTTATTTTATGTGGTTCTAAATGAAGGAATTAATGTTGAGGTGTTTTATCAGTATTTTGCCGGATTGGAGGTATTAAAAAAAATCAAATCGGTGTTCTTAAAGCTCTATTACGTGAGTTATAATTTTAATCAAGTAGTTGGATCGTTGTGATTTTTGGATATGTTATACATATATAAGTTGAGTATATATCGGCTTTTAAAAATTAACGTATGATTTGTTATGAATTTTAAGAGGTGTTGAAAATTGTCCGTTTGTGGAATTGGGATATTTTCTGCTTGGAATTTGGAAAAAGTTAAAGTTACAAAGTTGTAGAGAATTGATTTTGTGGCGCCCCAAAATAGGGTCCTACGACCCATTACGAGTCGCCGGATATCATACTATATAAAAATCAAATCTGAACTTCATTTATCTATTTGTTGAGCGTAAATGCGAGAATCGACCATAGTTAAGCTATGAGTTTTAATACAAATGTATGTAACTCTCATGGTGCCTTGACCACAACCTTACAATGGTACCTTACATAAAAATGCATGATCCATAAATATTTTAGAAATTAAAATCTTTGGGAAGTGCTCAAAGAAACCTTCATACATGGGAGGCCATACGATACAGGTTATGATAGATATCATATGTCCACGAATTATCCTTGGTTTGTTAATAGTCCCCAAAGAAAAAACAAGAAGATTGCTATCATCTTCTTTCCAATGGTGAGTCTTCTCTTGACATATAATTATCTCCGAGTTTGTCTCCACGTGAGAATTATATTTCAAATAAACTCAATTATATAGGTAGTGCTCATAGATATACTCAAGTGAGTGGATGTGCACTGACCACGTCTTATGATAACACGAGGTTGTATGTCATTATACATCTTGTATACCCTTCCAAAGTTGGGTTCACCTCACCCTATTTGGTTCACCAAAATTAAATATCAAATGACGTATATAATACGACACACTTATCTAAAGTTCTCAATAAAATTATTTCCATACTATTTAAGGAGAACCTCAACAGCTATAGACCATTATTCTATTCTCCTGTTACCCCTGCTCGACTCGGCAACACTCTTATTACCTGAAAGGAATTATGAAGCAAAAAGGGTGAGCACAATTAGCCCAGTAAAGAATATCATGACTAAAGATAATTTACATCATCGATAGCCTTCATCGGTAATAAATCGGAGATTTAGAACATATGGTAGATGATAAAACTTTTCAACCATAGTTGCGGTGAACGAAGCAATCCATTAGAAGAGTTAAATAGACCATGGATCTATTATCTTCTCCATGTTAAAAGTCCACCAATAATGTTTTATCTCTATAATATCAATCAATAATTCATGTCCACAATCATATGAATAACTCATAACCATAATTGTGATTTGAAATTCCTCTTCGCACCCAGGACGAAGATAATTTTCATCACCTATCTTCATCTTAAAACATCAAAAATTATGGTATACCAAATCACAATTCTGCTTCATAATCATACTAATAAATTCATCTTTTACTTCGACCAAAGATATTCATTAACAATTCATCTTTGCACTCTGAGGCTAAAGCATACTGTTGTATTATAGAAGAGTTGAGTAGAGCATGATTTCTACTATCTTCTACTGAATTAAAAGTGTATTATTAATATGTTATATTTGAGACTCGACTTAATAAATAATCCACATCATTGAATCATCCACACTTTTCTGACGAGGATATTCACTAGTATTACATTGTGAGACCCCAAATTTTATCAATAAAGATTTAATTTTCTCGAAATAATTTTTTTATATTATGGTGTTGATTTGATATAATGTTATAGTTGTGGGTAGTATTTATAAATTTTGCAAAGTATGCAAGTTGTCATATTATATTCGATTGGTGGGGAATATTCTTTGTGTCGGGAATATTAAATGCATTGACGAATGCACAATCATTGGTGGACCCGCAATGTAATTATTGTCGGAATGAGAAAATGACAAAAATATTTTTATGAAAATAACGGCGGAAGTTTTACGAATTATCTTGTTGAACTACTTGGTAGTAAAAAATGCGATGTCTGGCATTGGTTGCATAGTAGCACACGGTATTGATTATTGATGCTTACGTGAGAAGTCATTCAGTTTTGTTCAATTATTGTTATAGTAATTGTTGCATAGTATCTCACGTTATTGGATTCAATTATTGTCGATATTTTATATATTGTTAAAATCAATAATTGAGACGACAAAGTTATTAATATTATTATTTGCAATATTACCGATGTCTAGAAGTTACATCGAGGAAAGGTTTGATCATCTAATTGCGGCGTATTGACGGGGAGAAATCCTTATCGGAAAGCCCCCTCTTTCCTGGGAATGACTTGGTCGATTAATATTGTGAATTATAATAAAGGTAATAAATGTTGTTAAAATTATTAAGGTGATTTTTATAAAGATTTGCTTATTTTATGGATCCCTATTTACCCATTTTTCAAAATATTTGGTAGGAAATTTTTATAAAAGTGGGGCCCACGTATGGGGCCCACATGTGGGGCCCATTTGTGTTGGGAAATGATTTTGGAAATGGAAGAGTATAAGTATCGAGGTATATGTATGTATTGAGTATATGGTGGGAGAAAGTGATAGGTGTGTGAGTGGGAAATGGTGGAAAAGTGATAGTATGAAAGTGATGGGTGTAAGAAGTGGTAGTGTGATAGTGATGTGTAAGAGTGTAGTAAATTTGATTATTTGGTGGGTGGGGGATTGATGTTGGTTATGGGGGAGAAAAATTAAGTGGTGTTTATATAATAATGATATATATTATATGAAAACATGTGTTTATATATATTTATTATATTTTAATTTTTTGTTGAAATCTTATTGGTTAATGGTTTGACTTAATTGTTAGTGGATTGAATTAATTGAATTATGTTATATAAATATAATATATATATATATATAATATTATATTTTGGACCGTCCGATTAAAGTAAATCAATCTACGAACCATTCATAGATTGGTTCTTATTCATTCCATTCTTCTATAAATAGAAGCTCATTCCTTCATTATTTTCTTCTTAATTCATTAAAACTACAGAGATAAGCGTAGAGAGAAAGAAGAAAAGTGATACGCTTTACTTCACTACTTCGATATCAAGTTTCATTTACGGTAAGGGGTATTATTTCTTTTGTATTCATGAAGAGAACTTCTATTATTCCATCTTTATTATTACATTGGAATAACTTTGTATCTGTGATCTACCCTATACTTGGTGATTTACATTGTTATTTTATTCGTTATTATTACATTTGGAACATCTCATCGTGCTTTACTGCAGGACACGGTTCGCCTTTATTATTCCGTTCTTCATTATTACATTGGAACATCCCGTCGGTGTGAATTTCACGACGACACGGTTCCGTCATTTAGTATTACGTTAGAATAACACATACATCTGATAACCGCATGCATGGTGATTTCTGTTGTATTCCATTCCTTATTATTTTGTTGGAATATCACAACCGGTCATGTATCACTTTGAATTTGATTAGATTATTTATTATTACGATGGAATAACTTTGTTTATCTTGAAGTAATGCATGCATGGTGATTTCTTTTGTTATTCCATTCTTTATTATAATTAGTTGGTTAAAGCTTTGACTTCTATACTCCATGAAATTAGTGGAATCTCCTTGATATTTGCGCTTCATCCAGTATTTTTCATGGAAATATTCTTCTGAGCATTCTTGAATTTTACTCTACAAAGCAGTATCATGTTGACAATTTGGACGTTATTAGTTCCTGAATAAATTAATTCGTGAACTTGTTTTATTGAATTCTTATATCATTGACATCATCCTCATGTTATATTATGTTGAAAGTCATCTTTGGCTTACGTTCATAGATGGACTTAGTATGATTATGACCATGGATTATTCGGTATAATCATGACCTGTTATAAATGATGTGATAAAAGTCCTCAGTGGCCTGTAATGCATTGATGAATAGTTTTGGTATGATTATGACCGAGGTTTATTCGGTATAGTCATGACCATTGATGATTTAATGAAAATCCTTGGACAAGTGGTACGAGGATGATTAGATGTGGTGGTTTATTTATTAAGGTGAGTCTCGTAATAAAATTGATGAAAACCTTTTAAAACCAAAAGATAGTAGACTTTATTTTCTACTTGACTCTTTTAATGGATTGCATATTCATTTGCAGATTAAATTGGTTGTCTATTGTATTTTATCGGTTTAACATTGTTGAAGACTATTGATAATTTATTACGCATTATCTTAGTCATAATATTTCTTCTTGGGCTAGTTGAGCTCACCCTTTCTTTCCTTTGTTCTCTTGAAATGAGAATATAGTTGGGACGAGTCGGGAAAAGAGTGATGGTCACGAAGATAGCATTAGTAGTCCTCACTATTACATTAAATAGTGTGACAATAAATGTAATGAGGACTCCTTGAGTATGGATATTGTCTAAATGACAATATTCTATTAGAACTCTCGGTTTATGTATTTTCGTATGTTACTACGACGGTTGTATAATTAATTTTGTATTTGTATTTTATACCATGTATTTGGCGACTTCGAATGGGTGATGAATACCTATTTTGGGGGCGTCGCGGTTGGTATCAAAGCTTAGGGATATGATCCACGGCTAAGATGTGAGACAAGAACTAGGAGGGAGGCAGGGGAATTCCTTCGCTAGTATGACCTACCTAAGTTTATGTGGTATTTATTTGGTCGGTCAGAGTATAGGGATAATATGTGATATGTTATTTAACCCTTGTTTTGTGGCAGTATTTGAAAATAACATCTGAAAATATTGAGATAAGCAATGAAGCACATGATACCGTTGAGTAAGCTCAACCAAAAGGTAATGAGCAACAACACGATAATAATCATACCTGTGGCAACGGTCATCGGAACAATGATAACCATCGTGGGGAAAATTATCATGCCAAGAATGGTAACCATTTCGGTGGTAATCATGGCTAAGATAATAAGAATGGAAATTTCAAGAAGAGAGGGTTCAACAATGACGTGAAGACGTTGGCACCAGCACCCATTTCAAAGGAAGAAGAATGACCACCGATCGTATGTTTCAAATGCGGATAGGAGGGACACATCCGTCAAGCAGTATCGCAACAATCCAGCGTATTTTAATTGCGAAAGAAGGTCACTTAGCTCGATTTTGTCATATGGTGAAGTCAAGTCCGATTGGGATAGTGATGCCAAAGGATGTCCCGGACAAACAAAGCCGGTGGTTTAAGAGGCGTTTTTTCTCGTGACGAGGAACCGAATAAAATTATCACGAGTAAGTTAGTCATAAGCTCTTGAAAGTCTATATCTTATTCGATCTGGGTTCTACTTATTCTTTTATCTTGCTTTGCGTTCAGCGTTTAAATTTGACTCGGAGAAGTTAGACTTTGACTTATTGGTTGAAACTTCGTTAGTAGGAGCCTTCGTCACTCCACTTTGTTTATAAATCTTGTTGATTCAAATCGACACTTTCACGTTACTGTCGATCTTATCTCTTTGAAAATACTTGCCTTTGACTTTAGGAATCAATTGGTTAACTACTCATCATGCTTTTCGTAAGGTTGTTAGCTTTTATATTCATAACAACCACGTTATATCTGAATTCAAAGTAACCAAACCCTAAAGTTAATCCTTTGTTATATCAAGCCGTAAGTAAAGAGCCCCTATCCTTTTCGTTGTTGACTTCCTTGTGTGGAATATTGAAGCCGGACTTTCAGTGGCGGCGTCATGAATAGCGATGACAAGTTGATAGGTATCATTATGAGGTCTTATCTAGGTTAAGGGATAGAAGTCACAATTGGTATCGATGTAACGTCTTATCTGAAAGTAATATGCACACTGCAAGCCGATCATGTTTGATGATAAAGCATATACTTTGTAACAATCTTATTCATTTATTAATAAAAGTATTAATTTATTAAAGGCTTTTAATTATCTACATGATCTTTGTTTTTATAATATGTGATAAACTTTATAGTTTTAAGCAATGCTTTTAGAATAATGATGATGATCATTCTAATGAGATCTAAATTCTTAGAAAGCTTAAAACTAAAATAGTTCCCCAATCATTGGATTACTAAATTGGGGATTAGTGAATCCGGATAGAATGGTACATCGTTGCTTGCTCATTGGATGAGGATGATTGATCTCATGATCATTTGTGTGGAGACACTAAAGCGAGTATGTAGGTGCTTATTAGAGAATAAGTTCTTTGAGCATTGGCTCGCTAAGGAATACCTAATGGAGTTTTACTTGCTGTCAATAGGAATTCTGTAGTGATAGTAGTACAAGTGATCCTTGGACTTGAGATCATCATAGTATCTTGTGTATGATGAGTTATACTTTGACTTATTCCTTAAGACCCTTAGGGTATATCAATGGGTATGCTTGGGTATAATAAGTTGTACATGGAGATAATGTATGATCAATAAAGAATCTACCACTTCTAATAAAGAAGAGAAATGTCTATGTGATTAGATAAATGACAACCCGGTAGTCCTTGGCGTTAAGGCGAGAATGAAATTAGAAAGGAGTTTCTAATTTGCATTATTTGGAGTTGTGCGTTTAAGGATCGAAATACATATAATTAAATAAAATAAGACTTGTGGTAATTCCATGTCTTATATTTAATTGGGACATTGTATGGTGGAAGGATTGAATTGTACGGTAACTATTTACTCAAAAGGTTCTTTTATGATTAATGTTGAAATCTATATTATACGGAAAGTCGTTGATCGCTTGGGAGGCTTATCCTATTGTAGAATAAATATTATTTATTTAAATAAATTAATTGTTTAATTTATTTATTTAAATAAGATTAGAATTATTCTAATTGATTTATTCATAAGGTTTAATATGGAGAACCTAAAGGGTCACACCATAAAAGGAAGAATAATTATTTAAGAAGTTAATGGCATAATCGTAATAATATGTTATGTATATTTAATTTAATCTATGGTGATAGAATAAATTAAATAACTTAATATTATTATTTAATATTTTAGAAATATTAAATATAAATTAATAAGAGGAGTCTTATTAATATTATTACAATTATTATTATTTTAATTTCTAAAAGAGTTTAGGAATTAATTTAATATAAGTACTCTCATTTATTCCTAATTGGATTAGGAAGGAAAATTAGTTAAAGGAGTTTAATTAATTATCCCTAATAAGATTAGGGAGCTTAATTAATTAAAAGAATTTAATTAATTAAATAAAACCCAATTCCTTAATTGTTAAGATGGGTTGCCCACATCTATAAATAAGAGGAGTCTTATTATGGGTGGTGGGGGTTGTTGACTTTTACAACATACGACATAATTCCAATTTGTTGGAGTGTACGCCTTTTCTATAGAGATAGAAAACTAGGGTTGAGCAATACCCCTTCTTCTTGAATCTTTATTTTCCTTGGTGGATCACCTCTAGAGGCCAAACATATGGGTGGCTAGCGTTGATCGAAGGAAGGAACAAAACCCGGTAGATTCAAGTTGAGCGAAAGGATTTGGAGGTGAACTTTTACGAGGAAGCTCGATCTTCAAGGGTATGATTTTATTCTTTATCTTTTCGTTTAATTAATAATTATGCATAAAGGGTGATCTGGGTATATGGTTTGTAAAAATTTTAAACTCTGATTTTCCACGTTTTCGCATTATTTTTGCAATTTGATTGCGTTCATGAATATTACAAACCTAACACTATCTAATTCTTGGATGAGAGTAGCAGTTTTGAATGATATTTCTATCATTAATAAATTTCTTGACGTATTCTTGAAGACTTCTAGCCTACCCGAGGCGTGAAATCAAATTTTGTATTGACCCCGGTCAAAAAAGCCCATTTCTTAAACCCTCGAATATTTCTTCAACTAAGAGGATCACATTTCGTGGATTATGATGAAAGTCATAATAAAAGCATTGGACTAATGAAAATCATAGGTATCACGTGGTATTAGTAAGTGTTATAATGAGTTATGTTGGTTATTATGAGAAAACATGAAAGTTTCTTAGAAATCACAAAGAGTTGAAAATCAGATTTTGTGAAAAACGTAACATGAAATTCAATTGACCATATCTCCTAATATATTTTGAATTTTTCAGTGTGGTCAAGTTCTAGAGTTAGATCTATGAGTTTTGTAGAATTTCCAAGTGGAATCACTAGAAAAGGTGTTGTAGATTTTCGTGTGGACTGTTTTTAGCAAAAGAGTCCAAAGCTGCAAAAGATGAAAATGCTACTGCCCAGAAACTTTAAGGGGCTGTTTCGGCCACTTAATTTGTGAGAAAAATTCCAGCCTTTTGGGACATGAAAGTATATGGTATAAAGAACATCCTATCCAAAAATGAGCTCATTCCGACTTAAAATGAGCAAGTTATGACCATTTCAATATTTAGGTTTTTTTGACAAAAAACGCTATAACCGGAGTTCTATAACTCCGATGACCATGAAATTTAAACTGGAGGCTCACATTAACATGTGTAAGATCTTTCCAAGATTTGGGAATTTTTGGAGTTAACCTTGAGGTAGCTAATTTCTTAAGAAATTAATTAGAAATTGATTTTTGAAAAATAGTAAATGAATTTTAAAAATTTCGAGAAAAATATATTTTTATTATGGGACTATATTATGCTAAATCCCAGAAAAGAAATATTTTTGGGACTGATTTGATATTTTCATGAAAATAGTTTAGTTATGAACATATGAGTTAAATATGTTATGTGAAATATGAAAGTTGAAAATAGGATTTTATGGCTAGAGAATCCTATATAGAGTATATGCATATTTTTTGATAAGGGATTTGATAATTGGTGATGATATCTTATGAGTATGGCATTTTGAATGATTAAATGCATTATATGGTAAAAGCGTAAACAATTTAAATAAATTATTTATAAATTTAAGAAGTGATTAAAATATTGCTATAATATTAATGATATTAGATTATGAGATTATTAAGTGATTGATAACATGGGGATATTCTTGAATCTGGATAAATTATATTATAAATATTTAATATTTATCCTTTATCTCATTTGATTGATTCTTTATATCATTATCCTTATTCTTATATTGTGTTGAAAGTCATACATGGCTTACGTGCATAGATAGACTTGGTATGATTATGACCAAAGGATTGTTAGGGTATAATCATAGCAAGTAATTGGCTTTCACGATTATCTTTGGTAGTAGTGCATGGATAATTTGTGGTCGTGATACTAATGAATACACGATTATCTTTGTACAGTAGTGCATGGATAATTTGTGGTCGTGATACTAATGAATACACGATTATCTTTGGTAGTAGTGCATGGATAATTTGTGGTCGTGATCTTAATGAATACACGATTATCTTTGGCACATAGTGCATGGATAATTCGTGGTCGTGATACTTAAAGAATATCCTTGGCACGTAGTGCGGGGATGATTCGATGATGTGGATTAATTATTGAAATTTGAGTCTCGTAATGAAATATTAATTCATGGATGTGGTAAAAGTCGTCTTTGGCCGTAGTGCATTGATGGACTTGGTATGATTATGACCGAGGATTATTCGGTATAATCATGACCGTAATTGAAAATCTGAATATCCTTGGCGAAGAGTGCATGGATAATTGGTGGTCGTGATACTATTGGCGAGTCTCGACATTATTGGTTTCTGAGTTGTATATCTTTGGCTGTAGTGCAAAGATGAATTGTTAATGAATATCTTTGGTAGGATTGCAAAGATGAATTTAATGTTTTCAACGATAAAGGTATTCAAGGTATCCTCACCTCTTTATCATACGGTCGTACCCTAATTTGAAGCGGAAATTCCATAAGGAGGGAGATTGTGAGACCCCAGATTTTATCGATAAAGATTTAATTTTCTCGAAATAATTTTTTATATTATGGTGTTGATTTGATATAATGTTATAGTTGTGGGTAGTATTTATAAATTTTGCAAAAGTATGCAAGTTGTTATATTATATTTGATTGGTGGGAGAATATTCTTTGTGTAAGGAAATATTAAATGCGATGATACGACAGTACAATCATTAGTGGACCCATAAAATGACAAAAATATTTTTATGAAAATAACGGCGAAAGTTTTACCGTTAATATTGTTGAACTACTTGGTAGTAAAAAAATGCGATGTCTGGCGTGGTTGCATAGTAGCATACGGTATTGATTATTGATGCTTACGTGAGAAGTCATTCGGTTTTGTTCAATTATTGTTATAGTAATTGTTGCGTAGTATCTCACGTTATTGGATTCAATTATTGTAGATATTTTATATATTGTTAAAATCAATAATTGAGGCGACAAAGTTATTAATATTATTATTTGCAATATTAACGATGTCTAGAAGTTACTGTCGAGGAGAGGTTTGGTCATCTAATTGGCTATGATAGAGAGAAATCCTTATCGGAAAGCCCTCTTTCACAGGAGCGACTGGTCGATTAATATTGTGAATTATAATAAAGGTGATAAATGTTATTAAAATTATTATGGTGATTTTTATAAAGATTTGCTTATTTTATGGATCCCTATTTACCCATTTTTCAAAATATTTGGTAGGAAATTTTTATAAAAGTGGGAATGACGTGTGGGGCCCATGTAGGCCCATTGTGTTGGGAAATGATTTTGGAAATGGAAGAGTATAAGTATGGAGGTATATGTATGTATTGAGTATATGGTGGGAGAAAGTGATAGGTGTGTGATGTGTGTGTGAGTGGGAAATGGTGGAAAAGTGATAGTATGAAAGTGATGGGTGTAAGAAGTGGTAGTGTGATAGTGATGTGTAAGAGTGTAGTAAATTTGATTATTGGGTGGGTGGGGGATTGATGTTGGTTATGGGGGAAAAAATTAAGTGGTGTTTATATAATAATGATATATATTATATGAAAACATGTGTTTATATATATTTATTATATTTTAATTTTTGTTGAAATCTTATTGGTTAATGGTTTGACTTAATTGTTAGTGGATTGAATTAATTGAATTATGTTATATAAATATAATATATATATATATATATAATATTATATTTTGGACCATCCGATTAAAGTAAATCAATCTGAACCGTTCATAGATTGGTTACTATTCATTCCATTCTTCTATAAATAGAAGCTCATTTCTTCATTATTTTCTTACGAATTCATTGAAACTCTAGAAAGATAAACTGTAGAGAGAAAGAAGAAAAGTATACGCTACTTCACTACTCGATATCAAGTTTCATTTACGGTAAGGGTATTATTTCTTTTGTATTCATGAAGAGAACTTCTATTATTCCATCTTTATTATTACATTGGAATAACTTTTGTATCTGTGATCTACCCTATACTTGGTGATTTACATTGTTATTTTATTCGTTATTATTACATTGGAACATCCAATACATGCTTTCTGCTTGGGACTGGTTTCGTCTTTATTATTACATTGGAACATCACATGCATGCTTTCTGTGGGACTGGTTAAAATCTTTATTATTACATTTGGAACATCCATGCATGCTTTTCTATTTGGACTGGTTAAAATCTTTATTATTCGTTCTTTATTATTACATTTGGAACATCCACGACGATTGTGAATTTCACACGACTGGTTCCGTCATTTAGTGTTACATTGGAATAACTTTGTCTATCACAAGTACCGCATGCATGGTGATTTCTGTTGTATTCCATTCTTTATTATTCGGTTGGAATATCACACAGCCGGTACATATCACGCTTTGACACTGGTTCCGTTATTTATTATTACGATGGAATAACTTTGTTTATGCAAAATACCGCGTGCATGGTGATTTCTTTGTTATTCCATTCTTTATTATAATCGGTTGGTTAAAGCTTTGACTTCTATACTCCATGAAATTAGTGGAATATCCTTGATATTTGCGTTTCATCCAAAGTATTTTTCATGGAAATATTCTTACGAGCATTCTTGAATTTTACTACAAAGCAAATATCATGTTGACAATTTGGACGTTATTAGTTCTGAATAAATTAATTCGTGAACTTGTTTTATTGAATTCTTATATCATTGACATCATCCTCATGTTATATTATGTTGAAAGTCATCTTTGGCTTATGTGCATAGATGGACTTAGTATGATTATGACTAGGGATTATTCGGTATAATCATGACCTGTTATAAATGATGTGATAAAAGTCCTCTGTGGCCTGTAATGCATTGATGAATAGTTTTGGTATGATTATGACCAGGGTTTATTCGGTATAGTCATGACCATTGATGATTTAATGAAAATCCTTGGCCAGTGGTACACGGATGATTAGATGTGGTGGTTTATTTATTAAAATTTGAGTCTTACTTGATAAAATTGATGAAAACCTTTTAAAACCTAAAAGATAGTAGACTTTATTTTCTACTTGACTCTTTTAATGGATTGCATATTTCGCTCTGATTAAACCTGGTTGTCTATTATATTTTATCGGTTTAACATTGTTGAAGACTCTTGATAATTTATTACGCATTATCTTAGTCATAATATTTCTTCTTTGGGCTAGTTGAGCTCACCCTTTCTTTTCTTTGTTCTCTTCGTGAAATGAGAATATATTTGGGGACGAGTCGGGAAAAGAGTGATGGTCCTGAAGATAGCATTAGTAGTCCTCACTATTCTGTTAAATAGTGTGACAATAAATGTAATGAGGACTCCTTGAGTATGGATATTGTCTAAATGAAAATATTTCTATTAGAACTCTCAGTTTATGTATTGTCGTATGTTACACGACAATTGTATAATTAAGTTAGTATTTGTATTTTGTACCATGTATTTGGCGACTCAGAATGGGTGATGAATACCTATTTTGGGGGCGTCACAACGACCGCGAATTATCTATGCACTACGGGCCAAGGATATTCATGTTTTCAATAATGGTCATGATTATACCGAATAATCCCTGGTTATAATCATACCAACAACTGTCCATCAATGCACGTAAGCCAAAGATATACAATTGTAAAATCAATAATCAACAGTCCATCTTTGCACGTAAGCCAAAGATATACAACTATAAAACCAATAATCAACAGTCCATCTTTGCACGTAAGCCAAAGATATACAATTGTAAAATCAATAATCAACAGTCCATCTTTGCACGTAAGCGAAAAGATATACAATTGTAAAATCAATAATCAACGATCCATCTTTGCACGTAAGCTAAAAGATGACTTTCATCACAATATAAGCATGAGGATGATGACAATGATATAAGCATTAATCAAACGAAAACAAGGATAAATATTAAAGACTTTAAATTTATCCAAATATTATCAATCACTTAATAAACTCATAATCTAATATTATTAATATTATAACAATATTTTAATCACTTCTTAAACTTATAAACAATTTATTTTAATTATTTATACTTTACCAAATAATGCATTTAATCATTCAAAATGCCATACTCATAAGATTTCATCACCAATGATCAAATCCTCATCAAAAATATGCATATACCTTATATAGGATTCCCAAGCCATAAAATCCTATTTTCTAATTTTGTTACTTCACATAACATATTTAATTTATTTACTTATAACTAGTTTATTTTCATGAAAAATACCAAATCGGTCCCAAAATATTTCTTTTATGGGATTTAGCGAGAATATAGTCCCATATTGAACATATATTTTTTCTCGAAATTTTTAAAATTCATTTACTATTTTTATATGGCCAAAAGCGCTTGAATATTTAGACATTTATCATAAATTGTACTTTTGTCCAAAAATTCCAAATTTCTGAGGTATACTCCTCGTTATATATATGTACTCTCAATAAAAATTTCACCAATTTTGGAGTTAACCACAAGGAGTTATAAGGGTTTACTTTTAAAATAGTCTTTTCCTATAAAATTCATAACTCTAATCTATACATCCAAAAATCGCCATTTTGGACAAAATCTAGAAAACTCATCAAATTATCATCTCAAATTTTTCCGAATTTTTGAGGGTTAGAAAAATTTTGTAAAGCGCAAATGGATTTTAAATCGCCGTGCGTAATCCACGTAGATAGATCATTTCCACAATTTAATAAGAAATGAATACGAAGGATCATTCACCATGCATGTGGTAATCCACATAAACAGGTTATTCTAACAGAATAATAAAGAATGGAATAATGAAGAATTCACGTATGCATGCGATAGGCCATGCAGACACATTATTCCCAACGAGAATAATAAAGAATGGAACCGAGATCATGCGTAATCCGCATGAGCAGGATATTCAAGAGAATAATAAAGAATAGAACCGGTCATGCGTAATGCATAGGCGAGGATATTCCAACGAGAATAATAAAGAATGGAATAACAACGAGAATTCACCGGGCGTATGCGATAGATCCCACAAGCGAGTTATTCCAATGAATAATAAAGAATGAAACCAGGTACGTGCGTAATCGCATAGGCAGGATATTCAAATGAGACTAATAAAGAATGGAATAACAGCAGAATTCACGGACATGCGATAGATCCGCACAGGCGAAAAGTTATTCCAATGAATAATAAAGAATGGAATAACAACCCACTTACGTATTGAAAGAAAATAACTCTCTTCATGAATACGAAGAATAATACCCCTTACTATAATAAGCGTGATGCCCCCAAAATAGGTATACAACACCCATTACGAGTTGCCAAATACATGAATACGTAGAGAAAACTACAACTTCAATAATACTGATTGTCGTGCAAAATAACGACAACAGATCTTTGTGAGTTTAAATACAAATATTGTCTTCTAGACAATATCCACACTCAAATAAATCCTCATTATAATTATTCATACACTATTTTACGAAATAGTGAGGATCGCTAAAACATCTTTCTAGGACCATCACTCCCATACCCAGGCTTCGATCTTGCTATGTTCTCACCTCATGAGAAGAAAAGCGGAACAAAAAGGAAAAGGGTGATCTCAACTAGCCCAGTAAAGAATATTATGACTAGGATAATATCTGACAAATTATCGTTAGTCCGCACGAGGAAAAAATCTAATGGAATATAATAGACAACAAGTTTTAGATCAACAACAGCAGTAGAAACAACAATCCATTAGAAGAGTCACGTAGAGAATGAATTCTACTATCTTCTAAGATTTAAAAGTCCATCATCAATATTTTATCCTTGTAATAACAATCAATATACATCTTTAATCAAAAATTCTTCTTTTCACTACAGGCCAAAGATATTCATTTGTATCACCAGTTGGTCATGTTTATCTCAACACCTGTTCATCTTTGCACTATGAGCCCAAGATATTCATCAGTTAATCATTCATCTTTGCACTAAAGGCCAAAGATATTCAATAATATCATCATTAAGGACTGAGGATGATGAAAAATATTTTAGAGAACGAATCCAGTGAGATAGAAGGACAAATATTAGGGATTCGTTTAACAGTTTATCCAAGATCAATAATACTTCATAATAATCGGTTGTGAAGCAAAATTCAAAAATAACGATCAAAACATGGATACAATCAAAGATAGTAGCCAAAATAGACATCTTGGATAAAAAGGAAAATTTTCATTTTTGATTGAATAGTCTTGTGATTCGTGAATAGTGTTGTATCGTGAATAGTCTTGCAGTATACGTGAATAATAACTCCGACACAAAAAGTTTCAAATTTGATTAAAAGTTCACCAATATTTTAAGCATAATGATATTGAAGAAAATAATATCATTTACGAAGAAAATAATATCCCTTACCTCAAAATACTTAGTACTTCGATTGAATTTGGGATATAAAGTAAAATAAAAACTTATGCGGAATAGCAACTCTCAAAGTATCAAAATACTCACAAAAATAAACTCGATAATCTGAGAGAAAGAAAACTTATTTTTGGTGTGACTTTCAATTCTAACATAAGCGTCTATTTATAGGAAAATGCTAGAACGTCAAAGGAGACTAAAATAATAAAATATATTATTTCTCATTCTTTCTTCTACGCATGCAAGCCACCAATTTTAAAAATTTTTAGCAGCCCATGTGCATTCAACACCAACCAAAAAGTGGGTCCCACCCATAATTTAATAAAAATTATTTTATTTTTCGAAACTTCAACAATTCATAGCCTGTTTATCAGAAAAATACGAATTTTATGTCCATTTTGCCTGAAATCAAATTCTCTACAACTTTATAGAAGAAAGTTTTTCCAAATTCAAATGAGAAAATATCAAAATCCATAAAGCGGATGATGATTTTAATACCTCAATTCCAACAAAATACTGATAAAACACCTCAGCATTAATTCCTTCATTAATAACCATATAAATAAATCCCTCATTTATATCTACATCAAATAAATATTTTCTTATCATATAAATCAATAATTAATTATTCACAAATAATATTCTGAGAATCACAATTATTATAATGACGAGCGGTTCGAGGAAAGAGGGCTTTCCAATAAGGATTTCTCCTTACTTGGCATGCAATTAGGTGACCAAACCTCTCCTTAGCATGAGAACTTTCTAGACATTGCCAATAATGTTATCTAATAATATTATTCAAATAATATGAATTATTGATCGATAATGGGAAATACTAGATGCGGTGACAATTATTGAAACAATGATAATATAAAATATCGGTAGCGACAATTATTGAATCAATAAAATAAAATATTGAATAGTAACTATTGTAGCAATTATTGAGTAGTGCCTTCACTTTACGTGCGAATCAATAATTCAACAATCTTGTGTAATACTGAGTGTCTTCGTGCCACCACGCGTATTATTCGTATTTTAACCACCGGTATTCCAATGATGTTACCTTAACAATTACGCCCGTTATTTATAAAAACTCATACTTTGTCGTTTTCTTCATCAGACGGTTATTACATTATGAGCCTCATGAATGGGAATGGTCGCTACGTAAATACGAATATTTTCGGACAAAAAGAATATTCCACGACCAAAAGAATATTCTTCGACAAAAATGAATATTTTATAACCACTTGCTTATTTTACAAAATTTGCACATTTTACCCATAACCAAATCATTATATCAAATTAACACCTTATTAATTTAGAATAATGAATAGAGAAAATTCAATTTTATTTATAATAAGTTGGGGTCTTACAATAACAATATCCCTTACCTTAGAAGAAAACTAGATACTGGAATAGTGAGGTAGCAAACTTCCCTTCTTCTTTCTCTCTATAATTTCTCTCTATAATAATTGCTTTATAGCTTTAGTGAATTGGTGAGAAATGAAGGAAGAATGAGCTTCTATTTATAGGAAAATATAGTTTCGATAATTGCACGTTTTGTGGCTCAAAATATTACAGTATAATACCTTCCTCTTTTTCTTCATTTTTAATTTAGTCCTGCAAGTATTATCAAACTTGCACCACCTCCTCTAATAGTAAATAATGTGAATTAATAGTTCAATCATGTGAATCAATAGTTATAATCATATGAAAATACGAATTACAGTATAGTATCTCCATCTATACCTCCATTTTTAACTTAGTCATGCAAGTATTATCAATCTTGCACCAACTCCCCTAATAGTAAATGAATGTGAATCAATAGTACACATATGTGAACAAATAGTTATAATCATGAGAATCAATAGCAATTAATTGCTCATTTATTCGGTTAATTACCCGATTAATCAATATAACTTCCAAACATCAATTAATATCAAAATAAATGTCAATTTCCACTAACACTAAAAATCCCAACTCAATGGAACTATTTTTATCAAAAAAAATTATTTTTGAAATTTCGAAGTTAGACTTTTTCTAAAAAAGTCAACTGTTGACTTTTTTGACCAAAAAGTCAACCTCGATAAATTTTGTGTTTATAGTCTATTTCTACTAATTTCATCGTTAGGAATCAAATATCACGTCGCGTCTCCAAATTCAACTCAGAACTCAAATTGATTTTTAATAACATTCATCATTAATATTATAACTCACAATATTTAACAATCGAATGTCGTTCCAAGAAAGAGGGGCTTTTCGATAAGGATTTCTCCTTATTGGCGCCGCAATTAGGTGACCAAACTTCTCCTTGTGAGAACTTCTAGACATCATCAATATTGCAAAAATAATAATATGAATAACTTTCATTGTCTCAATTATTGATTTAATAATATAACATATTATGCGGATGATCTTTGTGACAATAATTGAATCAATAATATGAGAGATATGATGCAAACAATTATTGTAGCAATAATTGAGTATAACGGAGTGACTTCTCACGTAAGCATCAATAATCAATACCTGAGTGTGTTATTATGCAACCACGCCAGACATCGTACTTTTACTACCAAAGTAGTTCAGCGGTTTTAACGGTAACACTTTCATTTGTTATTTTTATAAAAGATAATTATGTCATTTTCTTACTACGAAAATACTTCCGTTGTGGAGTCCACCAATGATTGTCTTCGTCTACGGATATTCCCCAAACAAAAAGAATATTTTATAACAACTTGCATACTTTGAAATTTTTTTACATATCACCCTTAACTTTAACCTTTTATCAATTTAACCATTTACTAAATAAAATAATTATAATAAAATTGAATACTTTCATTTCATAAAATTCGGGGTCTCATAGATTTCGTATGAAATGGACATAAAATTCGTACTTTTCTGATAAAAGGGCTATTTATTATGAATTGTTGAAGTTTCGAAAATTAAAATGTTTTTATTAAAATTATGGTTGGGACTCACTTTTGTTCTTTCAAAACATGTGGGCTGAAAATTCTTCCAAGATGACTGCCCAACAATTCAGGATGGGTGGCGTAGAAGATTAAATAAAAAAAATATTATTTTATTATTTAGTCTCCTTTGGCGTTCTAAGCATTTTTCTATAAATAGGCGTTTAGGTTAAAATTGAAAATCACACTAGAAATATTAGTTTTCTGTCTCTATATTATCGAGCGTATTTTTGTGAGTATTTGGATACTTTGAGAGTTGTTATTCAGTGCAAGTTTCCTTCGGCTTTACATCCGATATTCCAATTAGAAATACTGCTCTTTTGAGGTAAGGGATTGTAAGGGTTATTATGTTTTTCAGTTTCATAATTTTTTCGACCCTCAAAAATTCTGGAAAAATTTGAAATGATAATTTGATGTGTTTTCTAGATTGTGTCCAAAAATGACGATTTTTAGATGTATAGATTAGAAGTTATGAATTTTATGGGAAAATACTATTTTAAAAGTAAACCCTTATAACTCCTTGTGGTTAACTCCAAAATTGGTGAAATTTTTATTGGGAGTACATGTATATAACAGAAGTATACTTTGTAAATTTTGAAATTTTTGGACAAAAGTACAGTTTATGATAAATGTCAAAATATTCGGCAGTTTTGGTCATATGAAAAATAATAAATGAATTTTAAAAATTTTGAGAAAAATTTATGTTTAATATGAGACTATATTCTGCTAAATCCGAGAAAAGAAAATTTTCTAGGACTAATTTGGTATTTTTTCATGAAAATGGACTAGTTATGAGTAAATGAATTAAATATGTTATGTGAAGTAAGAAAAATTGAAAAATAGGATTTTATGGCTTGAGAATCCTATATAAGGTATATCTGATTTTTGATGAGAGTTTTGGTTATTGGTGATGAAATCTTATGAGTTTGGCATTTTAGAATGATTAAATGCATTAATTAGGAAAGTGTAAATAATTAAAATAAATTGTTTATAAGTTTAAGAAATTATTAAAATATTATGGTAATATTAATAATATTAGATTATGAGATTATTAAGTGATTTATAACATTTGGATTAACGTCTTATGAAATCATTGATTTAAAATATTATTTAATGATTAATAATATTAGTAAATGAATTTAATGTTATTATATAATGAATAATATTAAATGGAGTTTATAATATAATGAATAATGTTATTATCTTCGTTAAATATTTGTTGAAATATTATTTTACATTTCAAATCTTTTTTGATATAATATTATTCTTGAATTTTACTCCACAAAGCAAAGATTATATTGACAATTTGGATATTATTGAATTCGGATAAATTAAATTGTTAAAGTCTTTAAAAATTTATCCTTTAGCTCATGTGATTGATTCTTTATATCCTTGTCATGATCCTCATGCTTATATTGTGATGAAAGTCATCTTTGGCCCGTAGTGCATAGATGAATGTATTGTTTATTAGTTTCTGGTTTTATGTGTATGCTTTGGCCTCAGTGTAAAGAAAAGAAGCTAATTAATTAATATCTTTGGCCCGTAGTGCAAAGATGACTCGTTATGAATATCTTTGCCCGTAGTGCAAAAGGTGACTGTTGTTGAATATCTTTGCCCGTAGAAAGTAAAGATGACTGTTATTGAATATCTTTGACTGTGTAGTGCAAAGATGACCTATTATTGAATATCTTTTGGCCTATAGTGCAAAGATGACTGTTATTGAATATCTTTGGCCTGTAGTGCAAAGATGAACTGTTAATGAATATCTTTGGCCCATAGTGCAAAGATGAACTTATTAGTACTATTATAAACAGGAACTGTGATTTGGTATAACCATGATCTTTGATGTTTCAAGTAAAGACATGTGATGAAAATTATCTTCGTCCTTGATGAGAGGAGGAATTTAGAACCACAAATATGATTATGAGTTATTCACATGATTGTGGACAGAAACTATTAATTGATGTTACAGGGATAAAACATTGTTGGTGGACTTTTAACATGGAGAAGATAATGGACTTTATGGTCTATTTGACTCTTCTAATGGATTGCTTCGTTCATTTTGCAACTATGGTTGAAAAGTTTTATCATCTACCATATGTTCTAAATCTATGATTTATTACTGATGAAGGCTATTGATAATTTAATTATCTTTAGTCATGATATTCTTTATTGGGCTATTTGTGCTCACCCTTTTGCTTCACAATTCCTTTCAGGAAATAAAAGTGTAGCTGGGACTAGCAGAGAGAACATGGGTATAAAGTGGTGTTTCAAATTAGCCGAAATCCTAATCAAATTATGAAACGGTGGCGCATAATAATTGTACTGAGAATTTAAAATGTGCGTGACATATTTTATTCATCATTTAATAGTTAATTTGGTGAAACAAATAGGGTGATGAGAAATTGAATTTGGAAGCGTCAAAAATGCACTCCATTAGAATGAGGAGGACAAAAATTTTCTCGTGTTCCTTTGGGGATTTGAAATATTTGCTACTGTACTTTATATGGCATTGTAATAATTTGAGTATGAATATTGTCGTATTATATACGTAACAATATTTTTATTGAAACTCACAGTATATGTGTTGTCGTATTTTGCACGAAAGTTGTATAAATGAATTTGTCCGTAGTGTATTTTCTGGCAACCAAAGATGGGTTGTGTGTGTGAGACCCCAAATTTTATGAATAAAAATTTAAATTTCTCGATATATTGTTTTGAATATTATGGTGTGGATTTGAGATAATGTTATAGTTGTGGGTAATATTTATAAATTTTGAAAAGTATGCAAGTTGTTGTATAACATTCGATTGATCGGGGAATATTTTTTTTGTCGGGGAATATCCGTACGATGGTACAATCATTGGTGGACCCCACAACAGAATTATTGTCGGATTGAGAAAATGACAAAAATATTTTTATGAAAATAACGACGGAAGGTTTACCGTTTAAATTATTGAACTACTCGGTAGTAAAAGTACAGTAATACGCGTGGTTGCATAGTAGCACACGGTATTGATTATTGATGCTTACGTGAGAAATCACTCGATTATACTCAATTATTGCTACAATAATTCTTTGCATCATATCTCTCATATTATTGATTCGATTATTGTCACAAAGATCATCTACATAATTTATGATATATTATTACATCAATAATTGAGACAAAAGTTATTCATATTATTATTTGTAACATCGATGATGTCTAAAAGTTACATCGAGGAGAGGTTTGGTCACCTAATTGCTATTAATAAGGAGAAATCCTTATCGGAAAGCCCCCTCTTTCACAGGAGCGACACGGTTGTTAAATATTGTGAGTTATAATATTAATGATGAATAAGTTCGTGTTGATTAAAGATGAATTTGATAGTTCTATTATGTTGGGATTATTAGTGTTAGTGGAAATCGACATCTATTCTAATGATAATTGATGTCTAGGGTTATATTGATAAATCGGGTAATTAATCGGATAAATGAGCAATTAATTGCTACTAATTCACATGCTTATATAACTATTTGTTCACATGTGTACTATTGAGTCACATTCACTTACTATTAGGGGAGTTAGTGCAAGATTGATAATACTTGCATGACTAAGTTAAAGATGGAGGTATAGATGGAGGTACTATACTGTAATTCGTATTTTCACATGATTATAACTATTGATTCACATGATTGAACTATTGAATCACATTATTTACTATTAGGGGAGGTGGTGCAAGTTTGATAATACTTGTAGGACTACATTAAAAATGAAGAAAAAGAGGGAGGTATTGTACTGTAATATTTCGAGCCCCAAAACATACAATTATCGAAACAATATTTTCCAATAAATAGAAGCTCATTCTTTCTTCATTTCTCACCAATTCACTAAAGCTATAGAGCAATTATAGAGAGAAAGAAAAAGAGAAGTCTTCTACCTCTCTATTCCCGTATTCAGCTTTATTATAAGGTAAGGGGTATTATTTCTTTCGTATTCATGAAGAGAGCTATTGTTATTCCATTCCTTATTATTCTGTTAGAATAACATGTATACGCAGACTACCGTATACATGGTGAAATTCTTATGTTATTCCATTATTTATTGTAATGTTGGTATAACTCGCTCATGCATCGGCAAGCACCGCATACATGGTGAAATTCTTCTATTATTCCATTCTTTATTATTCGCCATTTGAATATCCATGTCGTGCTTTTACTATGCATGACCTGGTTCCATTTTTTTTATTATTCTCTCGGAATATCCACTGTTTTGTGCGTTTCATGCATGACCGGTTCCATTCTCTATTATTACGTCGAGAATATTCTCATCTGCGTGCGTTTAGACAAGACCGGTTCCATTCTTTATTATTACGTGGAATATCATCATGCGTGCGTTCGCACGTAACCTAGTTCCATTATTTATTATTCGTTGGGAATAACTTTATGCATGCGATCTATCGCATACATACGGTGAATTCTTACATTATTCTATTCTTTATTATTACATTGGAATAACTTCGTCTATGTGGATTACCACATGCATGGTGCATGATCCTTTATATTCATTCCTTATTAAATTGTGGAAATGATCATTTGCATGTGGATTACCGCATGGCGGGTGAAAATCCATTTCATAGTTTGAAATTTTTCCGACCCTCAAAAATTTCGGAAATTTTGAAATGATAATTTGATGAGTTTTCTATATTGTGTCCAAAGATGGCGATTTTTGGATGTATTGATTAACAGTTATGGATTTTATGGGAAAAGACTATTTTAAATGTAAACACTTATAACTCCTTGTGGTTAACTCCAAAATTGGTGAAATTTTTATTGGGAGTACATGTATATAACAGGAGTATACCCTGTAAATTTTAAAATTTTTGGACAAAGGTATAATTTATGATAAATGTCTAAATATTCGGCGGTTTTGGCCATATGAAAAATAGTAAATGAATTTTAAAAATTTCGAGAAAAATATATGTTCAATATGGGACTACATTCGCTAAATCCCATAAAAGAAATATTTTTGGGGACCGATTTGGTATTTTTCATGAAAATGAACTAGTTATGAGTAAATGAATTAAATATATTACGTGAAGTAACAAAATTGGAAAAATAGATTTTATGGCTTGGGAATCCTATATAGGGTATATGCTTGATTTTTGATAAGGGATTTGATTATTGGTGATGAAATCTTATGAGTATGGCATTTTTGAATGATTAAATGCACTATTTGGTAAAGTGTAAACAATTGAAATAAATTATTTATAAGTTTAAGAAGTGATTAAAATATTGTTATAATATTAATAATATTAGATTATAAGTTTATTAAGTGGTTGATAATATTTGGATAAATTTAAAGTCTTTAATATTTATCCTTGTTTTCGTTTGGTTAATGCTTATATCATTGTCATCATCCTCATACTCATATGGTGATAAAAGTTATCTTTGACTTGCGTGCAAAGATGGATTGTTGATTATTTAATTGTATATCTTTGGCTTACGTGCAAAGATGGACTGTTGATTATTGAATTGTATATCTTTGGCTTACGTGCAAAGATGGACAGTTGATTATTGGTTTTATAGTTGTATATATTTGGCTTACGTGCAGAGATGAACTTGGTATGATTATGACCAGGGATTATTCGGTATAATCATGACCTGTAATATTATAAATAATGTGGTAAAAGTCCTCAGTGGCCTGTAGTGAATTGATGGACAGTTTTTTGTATGATTATGACCGAGGATTATTCGGTATAGTCATGACCATTGATGATTTAATGAATATCCTTGGCGTAGTGCGAGGATGATTCGATGATATGGTTTATTTATTTAATGAGTCTCGTGACAAAATTGATGAAAACATTTTAAATTATAAAAGATAGTAGATATCATGCTCTACTTGACTCTTCTAATGGATTGCTTATTCAGCTGCAGTTAAACTTGATGTCTATTGTATTTTATCAGTTTAACATTGTTGAAGACTAATGATAATTTATTCTGCATTATCTTAGACATAATATTTCTTCTTTCGGGCTAGTTGAGCTCACCCTTTCTTTCATTGTTCTCTTGAGAAATGAGAACATAGCGGGACTAGTCGGGGGGAGCGGAGTGACGGTCCGGAAAGATAGTATTAGTAGTCCTCACTATTACATTAAATTGTGTGACAATAAATGTAATGAGGACTCCATTGAGTGTGGATATTGTCAGATGACAATATTCTTATTAAAACTCTTAGATTATGTTTTGTCAGTATTTCACACTGATCGTTGTATAATTAAGTTGTATTTGAATTTTTGTACCATGTATTTGGCGACTCATGATGGGTGATGTATACTTTTTTGGGGCGGCGCGGTTGGAATCAAAGCTTAGGGATATGATCCCGGGTGAGATGTGAGACAAGAACTAGGAGGGGAGAGCGGGAATTCCTTCAGCTAGTATGACCTACCTAAGTTTATTGGTATTTAATTGATCGGTCGGAGTATAGGGATAATATGTGATATGTTAATTAACCCTTGTTTTGTGGCGGTGTTTGAAAATAGCATCCGAAAATGTTGAGATCAAAGCAATGAAGTACATGAGACCGTTGAGTCACTAACGATCAATACCTAGGATAATGTGCAACAGGAAGACAATAATCCTCAGGTAAATAACAACACCGATCAAATGATGAACGATGGGATGTTCAGAGGCCTTTTGCAATTCATGCAACATCAGGTAAGAGAGACACCTATTCAAAATATAGGTGGAAATAATGGCAACCCACGGTCGATCACCGCTAAGCAGTTTAAGGAACTGGGACCACCGGAGTTTTTGGGAAAGCCAGAACCACTTAAGGCGGAGACGTGGTTAAATCAGATCACAAAGATATTTGATTTCTTGGGATGCTCAGAGGAGCAAAAGGTTTCCTTCGCCACCTTTATGTTACGTGAAGAGACAGACATGGTGGGAATCAGAAAAGCGTACTTGACTGACCGACTCAAGATTTCTTGGGAGAAGTTCCAAGAAGTACATTCAACGACAAGTACTTTTCAGAAAGTATTTCGTCACATGAATGAGGTGGAGTTTATCAAGTTGGAGCAAAATAATATGACCATGTTCGTGTCACGAGTCTAAATTTCATGGGTTATCCGGTTTGCATCCCATTTGGTGGATAATGAGGAGCGAATGACGCGAATGTTTCTAAGAGGTTTGAAACTTCGATATCGTCAATACCTTATTTCTCACAAATTGTGTTTGTATTCAGATGTAGTGAATATGGCTCGATTATTAGAGCTTAATAATGAACCAAATTTTAACCAAAAGGCAACGATAATAATAATCGACTTGGTGGCAACGACCATCGGAACAATGATAACCATCGTGGGGGGAATTATCATGCCAAGAATAGTAACCACTTCGTTGGTAATCATGGCCAAGATAATAGGAGTGGAAATTTCAAGAAGAGGAGATTCAATAATGATGGAAAGATGTCAGCACCAGCACCTGTTGTTAAGGAAGGAGAACGACTGCCGATCGTATATTACAAATGCGGAGGGGAGGGACATATCAGTCCAAACTGTGTGATGCAGTCCAAAGCATGTTACAATTATGGTAAAGAAGGTCACCTAGCCCAATTTTGTCGTGCACTAAAGTCAAGTCCAGCTGGGACAGTAGCACCAAAGGCAGATACAGACAAAACAAAGTCGGTGGTTTCAGGAAGAGCATTTTTTGTGACTTCTCAAAAGCGAGGAACCCGAACGAAGTTAGCACGCAGGTTAGTTAATTATAAATTTTTGCGAAGTCTATACCTTATTAGAATCTGGGTTCTACCCATTATTTTATCTCTTTGCTTTGCGCTTTCAACGTTTAAATTTGACCCCGAGAGAAGTTAGACTTTGACTTATCGGTTGAAGCTGAAGTTAGGAGAAACCTTCATTACATGTGCTATCCAAGTCTTGGATGAGAGTCACAGTTTTGAATGATATTTTTATTGTTAATAAATTTCCTGACGTATTTTTGAAGACTTCTTAGCCTACTTAGAGCGTGAAATCGAATTTTTTATTGACCCCAGTACAAAACCCATTTCTAAAATCCTCAAATATTTTTCTTCACCCAAAACGAACGTAACGTGAGCCAAAGATGTTAGCTCGAGCTGTTGAAGATTACGATCGTACCATTTAATACCATCGTGGGAAAGCGAACGTGGTAGCTGACGTGCTGAGTAGAAGATCGTATGCGTTTATGAGTGCAAAGTTGTTAACACAAAGACCCATTTCGTATAACTTACAAATGATGAAGATAGAGTTAAAGACTCTAGGGACCCACGTGAAGATAACGAATATGAGAGGTTTGGTCACCTAATTGCACACCAATAAGGAGAAATCCTTATCGGAAAGCCCCCCTTTCCTGGGAATGACCTGGTTGTTAAATATTGTGAATTATAATATTAATGATGAATAAGTTTGTGTTGATTAAAGATGAAATTGATTGTTCCATTGTGTTGGAATTTTAAGTGTTAGTGAAAATCGACATTTATTTCGATAATAATTGATATCTGGAGGTTATATTGACCAATCGGGTAATTAACCGGATAAATGAGCAATTAATTGCTATTGATTCACATGATTATAACTATTTGTTCACATGTGTGTACTATTGATTCACATTTATTTACTATTAGAGGAGTTGGTGCAAGATTGATAATACTTGCATGACTAAGTTAAAAATGGCGGTATAGATGGAGGTACTATATTGTAATTCGTATTTTCATATGTCTAGAACTATTGATTCACATGATTTACTATTAGGGGAGGTGGTGCAAGTTTGATAATACTTGGAGTACTAAATTAAAAATGAAGGAAAAGCGGAAGGTATTATCTTGTAATATTTTGAGCCCAAAAGCGTGCAATTATCGAAGCAATATTTTCCTATAAATAAGCTCATACTTCCTTCATTTCTCACCAATTCACAAAAGCTATAAGAGCAATTATTATAGAGAGAAATTAGAGAGAAAGAAGAAGAGAAGTCTCGCTACCTCACTATTCCGGTATCCGGTTTCTTCTAAGGTAATGGGTATTATTTCTTTTTCAGTATTCATGAAGAGAATTATTTTCTTTCAATACTGTAAGGGGTATTATTTCTTTCATATTCATGAAGAGAATTATTTTCTTTCAATACTGTAAGGGGTATTATTCTTTCGTATTCATGAAGAGAGTTATTTTCTTTTCAATACTGTAAGGGTTGTTATTCCATTCTTTATTATTTTGTTGGAATAACTTATCTATCATGGCAACCGCATATATGGTAAAATTCTTACATTATTCCATTCTTTATTATTCTCGTTAGAATAACTTCATGCATCTTGGTCTTCATCGCATGCTTGGTGAATTCTGTTGTTATTCCATTCTTTATTATTCTCGCTAGAATATCACGTCTGCGTATGTAATTACGCATGACTTGGTTCCATTCTTTATTATTCATTGGAATATCACATGCGTGAGGATTACGCATGACTGGTTCCATTCTTTATTATTCATTTGGAATATCACATTCGTGTGGATTACGCATTACGGTTCCATTCTTTATTATTACATTGGAATAACTCATCATGCATGCTCTATCGCGATGCACTGGTGAATTCTTTTGTTATTCCATTCTTTACTATTTCATTGGAATAACACATACATGTGGATTACTGCATGCATGGTGAATGATCCTTTGTATTCATTCTTTATTAAATTGTGGAAATGATCCGTCTCACGGATTACCGACAGCGGTGAAAATCTATTCATAGTTTTTATATTCTATTATACTCATCTAGGATATCATTTCTTTTGTATTCGCCATGAAATATCATTTTCTTTGGTATTTTTCTGTTACG
The DNA here is from genome assembly GCA_020205615.1 of Panax quinquefolius. Taxonomy (NCBI): domain Eukaryota; kingdom Viridiplantae; phylum Streptophyta; class Magnoliopsida; order Apiales; family Araliaceae; genus Panax; species Panax quinquefolius. The sequence goes on from CM035173.1 coordinate 87,414,218, forward strand.
AGTTACTATTCACTAGTTACTATTCACCTGGTTACTATTCAATCTAGTATTATTCACTCAGGTATTCGGGGTACTTTTCATGCCAGAGTACTATTCACGAGTTACTATTCACGGGTTACTATTCACCCGATTACTATTCGCTCTAGTATCATTCACTCGAGTATTCGGGACACTTTTTGTGTCAGGGTACTATTCACGGGGTACTATTCTCAAAGTACAATTCATGGGGTACTATTCGAAGTCTTATTCATGTGGTCTATTCAAGAAAAATATATTTCTTTACTATCCAAATTATTTTTGGTACATGAATATTATTCTTGAATTTTACTCTACAAAGCAGTATCATGTTGACAATTTGGATATTTTTAAACTCTGGATAAATTTAAAGTCTTTAATATTTATCCTTGATTTCGTTGTATTTGATTTTGTTTTATTATTGCTTATATCATTGTCATCATCCTCATGCTTATATTGTGATGAAAGTCATCTTTGGCTTACGTGCATAGATGGACTTGGTATGATTATGACCAGGGATTATTCAGTATAATCATGACCGTAATGTAACGAATAATGTGGTAAAAGTCCTCATTGGCTTGTAGTTCATTGATGGACAGTTGTTGGTATGATTATGACCATGGATTATTCGGTATAATCATGACCATTGATGATTACATGAATATCCTTGGCCGTGGTGCAGGGATTATTTGATTTTATTTATTAAGCTGAGTCTCAGCGATAAAGTTGATGAAAAACTTTTTAAATCATAGAAGATAGTAGATTTTATGTTCTACTTGACTCTTCTAATGGATTGCTTATTTTCGCTGCAGTTGTTGATCTAGAACTTGTTGTCTATTGTATTATATCAGTTGTTGATCTAGAACTTGTTCTCTATTGTATTATATCAGTTGTTATACTGTTGAAGGCTAAGGATAATTTATTCTGCATTATCATAGTCATAATATTTATTACTAGGCTAGTTGAGCTCACCTTTTCTTTCTCTGTTCTCTTCAAGAAATGAGAATATAGCTGCGACGAGTCAGGGAATGGAGTGATGGTCCAGGATAAATAACTTTAGTAGTCCTCACTATTCTACGGAATAATGTGATAATAATTGTAATGAGGACACCATTGAGTGTGGATATTGTCTAGATGACAATATTCTTGTTTAAACTCTCAGCTATGTTTTGTCGTATTTTACACGACTATTGTATAATTAAGTTGTATTTGAATTTATGTACCACGTATCTGGAGACTTAAGATGGGTGATGTATACCTATTTTGGGAAATCACGGTTGGTATCAAAGCTTAGGATATGATCCCTGGCTGAGATGTGAGACAAGAACTAGGAGGGAAGAGACGAGGAATTCCTTCGCTAGTATGACCTACCCAAGTTTATTTGGTATTTAATTGGTCGAATCGAAGTATAGGGATAATATATGATATGTTAATTAACCCTTGTTTTGTGACAGTGTTTGAAAATGGCATCTAAAAATGTTGAAATCAGCAATGAAGCACATGAGACCGTTGAGTCACCAACGATTAATACCCAGGATAATGTGCAACAGGAAGATAATAATCCTCAGGTAAATAACAACACCGATCAGATGATGAACGATGGGATGTTCAGAGGATTTATGCAATTCATGCAATAATAGGTAAGATAGACTCCTGTTCAAAATATAGGTGGAAATAATGGCAACCCACGGTCGGTCACCGCTAAGCAGTTAAAGGAACTGGGACCACCGGAGTTTTTGGAAAAGCCAGAACCACTTAAGGCAGAGACGTGGTTAAAGCAGATCTCCAAGATATTTGATGTCTTGGGATGCTCCGAGGAGAAAAAGGTTCCCTTTGCCACCTTTATGTTCTTGTGAATGGGCGAGATCGTGGGAATCAGAATCGTAAGCCGTACCCGACTGGCCTTGACTCAAGATGTCTTGAGAGCTGTTCAACGACAAGTACTTTCCCAAAAGTATTTGTCACATGAAGGAGGTGGAGTTTATCAAGTTGGAGAAAAATAATATGACCGTGTCACAATACGAGGCTAAATTTACGGAGTTATCCCGGTTTGCATCCCATTTGGTTGATAATGAGGAGCGAATGACGCGAATGTTTTTAAGAGGTTTAAAACCCGATATACGTCAATACCTCATTTCTCACAAACTTTGTTTATATTTAGATGTTGTGAATAGGGCTCAATTATTGGAGCGCGATAATGAGTCAAAGACAACAAAAAGGTAATGACCCAAGAACACGATAATAATCAGTATTCTGGCAATGGCGCCATACCGAACAATGATAACCATTGTGGGGGAAATTATCATGCTAAGAATGGTAACCACTTTGGTGGTAATCATGGCCAAGATAATTAAAGTGGAAATTTCAAGAAGAGAAGATTCAATAATGATGGAAAGACAGCAGCACCAGCACCCGTTTCAAAGGAAGGAGAACGACCGTCGGTTGTATGTTTTAAATGAAGAGGGGAGGGACATATCAGTCCAAACTGCATGATGCAGTCCAAAGCATGTTACAATTATGGAAAAGAAGGTCACCTAGCCCAATTTTGTCATGCACCAAAGTCAAGTCCACCGGTGGGGCGGTGGCACCAAAGGCGGATCATGGACAAAAAAAAGTCGGTGGTTTTTGGGAAGAGCGTTTTCGTGACTTCTCAAAAAGCGAGTAACTTTGAGCGAAGTTAGCACGAAGTTAGTTAATTATAAATTCTTGCGAAGTCTATACCTTATTAGATCTGGTTCTACCCATTCTTTTATCTCTCTTTGCTTATACCAACGCGTTTAAATTTGACTCCGGAGAGATTAGACTTTGACTTATTGGTTGAAACTTCGTTAGTAGAAACCTTCGTTACCTCAACTGTTTATAAATCTTGTTGATTTAAATCGACACTTTCACGTTACCTGTCGATCTTATCTCTTTGAAAATACTTGCCCTTGATGTGATTTTAGGAATCGATTGGTTAACTACTCATCATGCCAAAATAGATTATTTTCGTGTGGTTGTTAGCTTTCATATTCTAACCAACTTTGTTATGCTTAATTTGAGCAACCAAACCACTAAAGTCAATCATTATTATATTAAGCCATAAGTAAAGAGCCCTGAGCCTTTTGCTGGTGACTTCCTTATGTGGAATGCACCGAAGACGAACTTTTTGTAGGGGACATTGTGAATAATGGTGGCAAGTTGATAGGTATCAATGTGACGTACTATCCAAGTCCTGGAAGAGAGTCACAGTTTTGAATGATATTTCTATCGTTAATAAATTTCCTAACGTATTCTCGAAGAACTTCCTGGCCTACCCCAGAGTGTGAAATGGAATTTTGTATTGCCCCAGTACAAAACCCATTTCTAAAACCCTTAAATATTTCTTCAACCAAAATGAACGTATAATGCGCTAAAGACGTTGGCTCGAGCTGTTGAAGATTACGACTATACCATTCAATATCATTGTGGAAGAACGAACGCGGTAGTTGATGCGTTGAGTAGAAGATCGTATGCGTTTACGAGTGCGATGTTGTTAACACAAAATCCATTTTGTATAACTTACAAATAAGGAAGATAGAGTTAAAGACTCTAGGGACCCACGTGAAGATAACGAATATGAGAGGTTTGGTCACCTAATTGCACGCCAATAAGGAGAAATCCTTATCGAAAAGCCCCCTTTCCTGGAAATGACTTGGTTGTTAAATATTGTGAATTATAATATTAATGATGAATAAGTTCGTGTTGATTAAAGATGAAATTGATAGTTCCATTATGTTGAAATTATTAGTGTTAGAGAAAATCGACATTTATTTGATAATAATTGATGTCTGGAGGTTATATTGACCAATCTAGTAATTAAGGATAAATGAGCAATTAATTGCTATTGATTCACATGATTATAACTATTTGTTTACATGTGTGTACTATTGATTCATATTCATTTACTATTAGGAGAGTTGGTGCAAGATTGATAATACTTGCATGACTAAGTTAAAAATGGAGGTATAGATGGAGGTACTATACTATAATTCGTATTTTCACATGTCTAAAACTATTGATTCACATGATTTACTATTGATTCACATGATTTACTATTAGGGGAGGTGGTGCAAGTTTGATAATACTTGGAGTACTAAATTAAAAATGAAGGAAAAGAGGAAGGTATTATACTGTAATATTTTGAGCCCCAAAACGTGCAATTATCGAAGCAATATTTTCCTACAAATAGAAGCTCATACTTCCTTCATTTCTCACTAATTCACAAAAGCTATAGAGCAATTATTATCGAGAGAAATTATAGAGAGAAAGAAGAAGAGAAGTCTGCTACCTCACTATTCCAATATTCAGTTTCTTCTAAGGTAAGGGGTATTATTTCTTTCGTATTCATGAAGAGAATTATTTTCTTTCAATACTCGTAAGGGGTATTATTTCTTTCGTATTCATGAAGAGAATTATTTTCTTTCAATACTCGTAAGGGGTATTATTCTTTCGTATTCATGAAGAGAGTTATTTTCTTTCAATACTCGTAAGGGTTGTTATTCCATTCTTTATTATTTTGTTAGAATAAACTATCTATGCGAAGTACCGCATACATGGTAAAATTCTTCTGTTATTCCATTCTTTATTATTCTGTTAGAATAACCTGTCTGTGCGGTCTATCGCATGCCTGGTGAATTCTGTTGTTATTCCATTCTTTATTATTCATTTGAATACCCCGCCATGCGTGCGGATTACGCATGACCTGGTTCGATTCTTTATTATTACATTTGGAATATCACATGCGTGAGGATTACACGCGACGGGTTCCATTCTTTATTATTCATTGGAATATCACGTGCGTGCGGATTACGCATTTGACTGGTTCCATTCTTTTTATTGATACGTTAGAATAATTTATCTCGCTTGATCTATCGCATGCCTAGTGAATTCTTTTGTTATTCCATTCTTTACTATTACATTGGAATAACTTTTCATGTGGATTACTGCATGCATGGTGAATGATCCTTTGTATTCATTCTTTATTAAATTGTGGAAATGATCGTTTCACGTGGATTATCGCATGGCGGTGAAAATCTATTTGCATAGCTTCATATATTCTATTATAGTCATCGGGATATCATTTCTTTTGTGCTCGTCGTGAAATATCATTTTCTTTGGTATTTTTTACATCACGGGTTACTATTCTTTGATTCCATTATTCACTCTAGTATTATTCACTCGAGTATTAGGGTACTTTTCGTCTTCGGAGTACTATTCACGAGTTCTTATTCATGGGTTTACTATTCATTGATTACTATTCACTCTAGTATCATTCACTCGGTATTCGAGACATTTTTTAGGGTTTCGGGTACTATTCACGGGTACTATTCCTAAAGTACTATTCACGGGTACTATTCACCAAAAAAAATATATTTCTTTTCTGTCCAAATTATTTTTGGTACATGAATATTATTCTTGAATTTTACTCTACAAAGCAGTATCATGTTGACAATTTGTATATTTTTAAACTCTGGATAAATTTAAAGTCTTTAATATTTATCCTTGATTTCGTTGTATTTGATTTCGTTTGATTATTGCTTATATCATTGTCATCATCCTCATGCTTATATTGGGATGAAAGTCATCTTTGGCTTACGTGCATAGATGGACTTGGTATGATTATGACCAGGGATTATTCGGTATAATTATGACCGTAATGTAACGAATGATGTGGTAAAAGTCCTCATTGGCATGTAGTTCATTGATGGACAGTTGTTGGTATAATTATGACCAGGGATTATTCGGTATAATCATGACCATTGATGATTACATGAATATCCTTGGTCGTGGTGCAGGGATGATTCGATTTTATTTATTAAGCCGAGTCTCAAATGATAAAGTTGATGAAAAACTTTTAAATCATAGAAGATAGTAGATTTTATGTTCTACTTGACTCTTCTAATGGATTGCTTATTTTCATTGTAGTTATTGATCTAAAACTTGTTGTCTATTGTATTATATCGGTTGTTATCTTGTTGAAGGCTAAGGATAATTTATTTCGCATTATCTTAGTCATAATATTTTTTCTTTGGGCTAGTTGTGCTCACCCTTTCTTTTCATTCTCTCTTCTAAAAATGAGAATATAATTTGGGGACGAGTCTGGGGAATGGAGTGATGGTGCGGGATAAATGGCTTTAGTAGTCCTCACTATTCTACTGGAATAATGTGATAATAATTGTAATGAGGACACCATTGAGTGTGGATATTATCTCAGATGACAATATTCTTGTTTAAACTCTCGGCTATGTTTTGTCGTATTTTACATTTAATCGTTGTATAATTAAGTTGTATTTGAATTTATGTACCGTGTATCTGGCGACTCAAGATGGGTGATGTATACCTATTTTGGGGGCGTCACACTCATTACTTTAAAAGAAAAGAAATTAAGATCGAGAACTTCCCTGAGTAACGAGTCAAGACTCGTCGTTATTTCCATCATCGTCCGAAGAGGGATATGCAGGCAAGACAAGAGGAATGGGTACCATACTCGAATTAGACTTGACTAACTTGTAATAGGAGAACGTTTATTAAATCCTACTAAATGCAAATTTATTAACTACTATGAAACCCTATGAAATAACAACAAAACCGAATATTAAATATTAAACTTGGTTTACTTACCAATAGGCGCTTGGTTTAGAGTCGTCAGCTCGACTTTTCCCTTCAGCTCAATTCTTAACCCGGATCAAATGTTTGCTTCACAAACTGCTTCACCAGCCGACACTTTATTTTGTAATTTTGCTTAACTTTCTTGCCAGGTTGAGATCCCCCGAACTTGAAATGCTTTTTCTTATTCAGTTGCATTGAACTTTTCCCATTTGCTTCATCCTTGTTGACGCCTACAGCTATATTGACCCGAAAACATTCTTCATTCCCATTTGGAAGCTCTATCGCTTTGAACACCTTAAATTTCACGTCTTCATCTTTACTCTCATAATTAGCTCTCCTTTTTGCCCATCGATAAGAGTTCTCGCCGTAGATAGAAATGGTCACCCCAGGATGATAGGTATATCTCTATCCTTTTCATAATCTAGAATAATGAAATCTGTCAAAAAGAAAAACTTATCCACTTTAACTATAACATCCTCAATAATCCCCTTCGGATAAGTATACGACCTATCTGCCAGTTGTAGTATAACATTGGTGGGCTTTGCGTCCCTGAACCCTAGTTTTTTATAAACTGATAGCGGCATCAAGTTGATGCTAGCTCCCAGATCGTAAAGGGCCTTCCCAACAAACTGATTATAGATTGAGCACGGTATTGTAAAACTACCTGGGTCCTTGAGCTTTGGTGGTAGTTTTTTCTGTAATATAGCACTGCACTCCTCGGTCAATGCTACTATCTTAAAATCTTCTAGCTTTCTCTTTTTGGACAGGATTTTCTTCATGAACTTAACAAAACTTGGCATCTTCTCTAATGCCTCCACAAATGGGATGTTAATGTGTAGTTTCATGAACACCTCTAGAAACTTTGTAAACTGATTAGCTTCCTTTGCCTGGTGTAGTCTTTGTGGGAAGAGAACCTGTGGTAGATATGAGCTTGGCTTAATCCACATAGACAGGTTATTCCAACAAAATAATAAAGAATGGAATAACAAAAGAATTCACAATGCATGCGGTAGACCGCACAGAAAGGTTATTCCCAGCAGAATAATAAAGAATGGAACCAGGTCATGCATAACCCGCACAGACAGGATATTCCAATAGAATAATAAATAATGGAACCAGGTCATGCGTAGTTCGTACAGACAGAATATTCCAATAGAATAATAAAGAATGGAATAACAATAGAATTCACCAGGCATGCGATAGACCGCACATATATGTTATTCCAACAAAATAATAAAGAATGGAACCAGGTTATGCGTAATCCGTATAGACAGCATATTCCAACATAATAATCGTACATGGGAGGCCATTAATCTAGGTTAAGATAGATATCATATGTCCACAGAATTATCCTTGGTTGATGATAAAACTTTTCAACCGTAGTTACAGCGGAACGAGCAATCCATTAGAAGAGTCAAATTGACCATCAGGTCTATTATCTTCTCCATGTTAAAAGTCCACCAATAATGTTTTATCCCTGTAACATCAATCAACAATTCATGTCCACAATCATATGAATAACTCATAATCATAATTATGATTCTAAATTCCTCTTTGCACCCGTGACGAAGATAATTTTCATCACTATCTTCACTGAAACATCAAAAAATCATGGTTATACCAAATCGCAATTCCCGCTTTCATAATCATACTAATAAATTCATCTTGCACTACTGACCAAAGATATTCGTTAACAATTCATCTTTGCACTACATGCCAAAGACATACAATTATATTTTAGAAGAGTCAAGTAGAGCATGATATCTACTATCTTTTACGAATTAAAAGTGTATAATCAATATTTTATCACGAGATTGACTTAATAAATAATCCACATCATCGAATCATTCTCGCACTTCTGACGAGGATATTCATGTAATCATCAATAGTCATGATTATACTAGAATAATCCCTGGTTATAATCATACCAATAATCGTCCATCAATACACTACGACGATGAGGACTTTTACCACATCATCTATAACATTACGGGTCATGATTATACCGAATGATCCACTCGTCATAATCATACCAATAAGCGGTTCATCTATGAACATAATCTAAAGATACTCATCAATTAATAGTTCATCTTTTTGCGTAAGCCAAAGATATACAACTATAAAACTAATAATCAACGATCAATCTTTGCACGTAAGCCAAAGATATACAAATTGTAAAACTAATAATCAATAGTCCATCTTTGCACGTAAGCAAAGATGACTTTCATCATAATATAAGCATGAGGATGATGACAATGATATAAGCATTAATCAAGCGAAATCAAGGATAAATATTAAAGACTTTAAATTTATCCAAATATTATCAATCACTTAATAAACTCATAATCTAATATTATTAATATTATAACAATATTTTAACCATTTCTTAAACTTATAAATAATTTATTTCAATTGTTTACACTTTACCAAATAATGCATTTAATCATTCAAAAATGCCATACTCATGAGATTTCATCACCAATAATCAAATCCCTCATCAAAAATCTGCATATACCCTATATAAGATTCCCAAGTCATAAAATCCTATTTTCCAATTTTGTTACTTCACATAATATACTTAATTCATTTACTCATAACTAGTTCATTTTCATGAAAAATAACAAATCAGTCCCAAAAATATTTCTTTTCTGGGATTTAGCAGAATATAGTCCCATATTGAACATATATTTTTCTCGGAATTTTTAAAATTCATTTACTATTTTTTATATGGCCAAAACTGGCGAATATTTAGACATTTATCATAAATTATACTTTTGTCCAAAAATTCCAAAATTTACAGGGTATACTCCTGTTATATACATGTACTCCCAATAAAAATTTCACCAATTTTGGAGTTAACCACAAGGAGTTATAAGGGTTTACTTTTAAAATAGTCTTTTCCCATAAAATTCATAACTCCTAATCTATACATCCAAAAATCGCCATTTTTGGACACAATCTAGAAAACTCAACAAACCATCATTTCAAATTTTTCCAGAATTTTTGAGGGTCAGAAAAATTATGAAACTGCAAATGGATTTTCACCCGCTATGCGGTAATCCACGTAGGCAGATCATTTCCACAATTTAATAAGGAATGAATACGAAGGATCATTCACCATGCATGTGGTAGTCCACATAAACAAAGTTATTAAAACAGAATAATAAAGAATGGAATAACAGAAGAATTCACCATGCATGCGGTAGACCCATGACATGAGTTATTCAATGAATAAAAAAAAGAATGGAACCGGTCATGCGAATCCGAACTAACGAGGATATTCTAACGAGAATAATAAAGAATGGAACCCGGTCATGCGTAATTTGCATAGAGCAGGATATTCAATAGAATAATAAAGAATGGAATAACAATAGAATTCACGGGCATGCGATAGAGCGCATGCAGACGAGTTATTCCAACGAGAATAATAAAGAATGGAACCAGAATTAAATGCGTAATCCGTATGCAGGAATGATATTCCAACATAATAATAAAGAATGGAATAATGAAGAATTTCACCATGTATACGGTGAGTCCGCAGATCTGAGTTATTCCAATAAAATAATAAGGAATGGAATAACAATAGCTCTCTTCATGAATCTGAAAGAAATAATACCCTTACCTTAGAAAAGCGGATATTAATTGGAATAGTGAGGTAGAGACTTCTCTTCTTCTTTTTCTCTATAATTTCTCTCTATAATAATTGCTCTAAAGCTTTAGTGAATTAGTGAGAAATGAAGGAAGAATGAGCTTCTATTTATAGAAAAATATAGTTTCGATAATTGCACGTTTTGGGGCTCGAAATATGACAGTACAATACCCTCAACTTTTCTTTCATTTTTAATTTAGTCCTGCAAGTATTATCAAACTTGAACCACCTCCCCTAATAGTAAATCATGTGAATTAATAGTTCATTCACGGGACTTAATAGTTATAATCATGTGGAAATACGAATTACAGAATAGTACCTCCATCTATACCTCCATTTTTAACTTAGTCATGCAAGTATTATCAATCTTGCACCACCTCCCCTAATAGTACATGAATGTGAATCAATAGTACACACATGTGAACAAATAGTTATAATCATGTGAATTAATAGTAATTAATTTCTTATTTATTCGATTAAGTACCCGATTGATCAATATAACCTCCAGACATCAATTATTATCGAAATAAATGCCGATTTCCACTAACACTAACAATCCCAACACAATGGAAATATTTTTCTCAAAAATTTCATTTTTGAAATTTTAAAGTTTGACTTTTTTTGAAAAAGTCAACTGTTGACTTTTTTGACCAAAAAGTTAACCCCAACAATTTTTTTTATTGTCTATTTCTACTAATTTCATCGTTCCGGACTCAAATATCACGTTCGCGTCTCCAAATTTAACTCCGAACTCAAATTTGATTTTTAATAACATTCATTATTAATATTATAACTCACAATATTTAACAACCAGGTCGTTCCCAAGAAAGATGGGGCTTTCCGATAAGGATTTCTCCTTATTGGCGCGTAATTAGGTGACCAAACCTCTCTTTGACAGAACTTCTAGACATTGTCAATATTGCAAATAATAATATGAATAACTTTGTCGTCTCAATTATTGATTTAATAATATATAAAATATTATGCAGATTATACTGTGACAATAATTGAATCAATAATATGAGATATATGATGCAGTAATTATTGTAGCAATAATTGAGTATAACTGAGTGACTTCTTACATAAGCATTAATAATCAATACCATGTGCTATTATGCAACCACGCGTATTATTGTACTTTTACTACCGGTTATTTTATGACAACTTGCTTACTTTGAAAAAAAATTCAAATATGACCCTTAACTTTAAACTTTTATCAATTTAACTATTTACCAAAATAGAAAAATTGAACACTTTTATTTCATAAAATTCGGGATCTCACACGCCTCGTACCTCTTCAGCAATGTGCTCCTCTTAGCCTGGCGCGACACGCGCCATATGGACAGATTGGCCAATTTCTTCATGCTTTTCTCCCTTTACATCACTTTTATCCGTCCATACTCCTATCCATGCAAATCAACACAAAAACTATGAAAAGTAACATGCAATTATCAAGATTTAACAATATACCAAGCTGGAAAACATTAAATAAATAGGTTTTTAACCCACTTATCAAAAATACTTGGTCATCTTTGCCCCCCGCGCCTCGTACTCACCTTGTACCTGCTTTACCACCAACTGAGAATTGTTGAATATAACCAAATAACGTACCTCTAAACTCTGAGCCAACCTTAATTTGGCCAAAATAGCTTCGTATTCAGTCTCATTGTTAGTTTCCTTAAATCAAATACAGATAGCCTACTTCACTTTGAACCCTTCGAGAGTGGTCAAGGTAACACCAGTCCCATTTGTATTACTCATTACAGACCCGTTAATATACAAAGTCCACGATGTTTGCTAAAATTGATCGTTAAAAATAAGCTACACCCTCTCTTCCAATCCCGACAGGGGATCAAGTTAATAAACGAACACTTAATCATGAAATCTACCAAGGTCTGACCTTTTATAGTCGTTCGAGAATGATACTCTAAAACAAATTGATTAATATCTATAGCCCAAGCCACCAACCTACCTGAAGCATCAAAATTATGGAACGCCTTCTTCAATGGTTGACACGTATAAACAATAATTACCTATCTTTGGAAGTAATATTAAAGTTTCCAACTAGCAATTATCAAGGCATAAGCAAATTTTTCCAGGATCGAATACCTGGTTTTCATATTCAAAAGCACATGACTTAAATAATACACAACATATTGCCACCCTCTTAAGTACTTAACAAGGACAACCCCACAGCCTACCGCCAAATATAAAGAGAATGGTTCAGAAGAGATCGACTTCACCAACAACAGTACCGAAGACAAGTATCAATTAATCCCTTGGAAAGTGTGCGCACATTCAAAAGTCAATTAAATTATTTTATCATTCTTCGGTCCTTTCAAAGTGTTAAAAAATGGCAGACACTGTTTGGCTTATTTATACATAAAGCTTTGAACTACCACAACTCTCCCAATTAATTGCTAAACATACTTGAAAGATTGGGGTGACTTCATATTTAGTATTGCCCTTATCTTCCCTGAATTTGCCTCTATACCCCTTTTACTTACCAAATAACCCAAAAAATTCCCCGACCTGAGGCCAAACGTACATTTCGTACGATTAAGACGCAAGTTATAATACTAAAAAGTTTGAAAACACTCCCCAAAATCATCCAAGTGACTCTGGGTCACTGTGTTTTTAACAATCATATCATCAACATGAACCTCCATATTTCTCCTAATTTGTTTTTGAAAAAAATTATTCATCATTCTTTGATAAGTTTCCCCTACATTAATTAACCCGAATAACATTTTCTTATAAGCATAAATTGCCTAATAAGTGATGAATGTTGTCTTCGGGATATCTTCCTTACATGTTGAGATCTAATTGTACCCCAAAAAAAGTATCAAGTAAGCTTAACAGGGAATAACTTATAAGTTGGTTTTATACCTACTTATCTGCTATCTTTTACTTGAATTAATTGCTTATATTCATGTTTCTTAGTTACTTTTCATGCATTTTATGTTTATTTTGTAGATCTTATGTTTGGGAGTGGTGTGAGCGATATTGGTAAGGAAAAGCAAGGAAAATACAAAGAAAAGCAATCTGGACATCATTTGGGCTTTCATGTTTACTTCATGTTCTTGGTTTGGAACTTAGCTTGCCGGAACATCTTGAATCGTTCTAATCGGAGTTCGGATGCAAGAGTTATGATCTTTGTACTAACGGACGTCAAACTTCGCTGTTTTGGTTAGCCATTTTCATAGCAGTCCCTTCCAGCCCAATTTCTACCTTCATCCAGCCAGAATTTCTCAATCATCAAAGAATGAAAGTTGTAGAGCTCATCGATATCTTCGATTTGATAGGTGACAGGTCCCATAACTCTTCCCGGATCAAAAGTTATGGCCATTTTACTAGAGGACACTGCAGCAGAAAATGGACCGCGCGGGCGCGCGAATTTGTAGTGCATTTCCCGCTCGGCCGCGCGCGACCCTAGAGCCAAAAAACGTGAATTTTTGCTTGAGCGCGGCCGCGCCCAACTTCAGGCCAATTCCTACGTGGCCGCGCGACGTCTGATGTTGACCAAAGCTTACTTTTCATTAAATAGTGTAATTGAAGCGTAATTTGGAGAGGGGTTCAATTAGGGCTTATATATTAGACGTATTTTCATTATGTAAGAGACATTCCACCCCTTGGGGGCTGAAACTACTGCTCTTTTCTTTCTTCAACTTGGAATAATTAGATTAGAGTAGTGATTTCTAGAGTTGATTAGATTGAAGACTTGAAGCGATTGGAAAGCATTGGAGATTCAACCTTGGAGCAAGAGAACAGATTTGCACTACCATTCTCTATTCTTACTCTCTCTTTGATTCCTAATTGTATCTTATGATGTTTATTCAATATGTGGATGATAGCTTTAATTTAGTTATGATTTAAACACTATTCTGAGATTGTAATGGATTCTATGGATTAATTATTTCTGATATATTTCGTTGATAGCCTTGTTGATTTCTATGGGTTTGTCTATTAAGATTCATGCTTAATTGCTTAGTTGATTGGCCATCAATTATTGTGATAATCCATATGGACTTGAGAGATGAAGTATGGGTTTGGATATGATCTTAATAGCTTATGATTGTATATTCTACATTGTGTTGGGATGTATAATTTGTGCTTAGGATAGACATATACCGAAGCGCCATTCGTAGTCAATTGAGAACTTGGGATTAAACCCTAATTATTCATAAATCACATACACATATAGTGGTTTAGGTAATGTGGGGGTTCATGTGTATTCTATCAACTGTGGATTATATGTGATAGGGGTATGGTAAATTGAGAGATGGCTATACTTTACTTTTGTGTTCTCGACTAACAAACCAGTACAATTAGTTTAGCTTAACATGGAGTGTATGGATTTGAATGAGTCAATAGATTAAATTATAATCTCAGGTCTTTATTATCTATTCTCACTCTAGGAATAGTTAGGTTTATTTAATTTCATAGTTTAAATATAAAATATAATATCATTCATTTAAATAAGACTGAAATGGTTATGGGTTAGTGCTTGGTAAACTTTATTAGTTAATTCTCCATGGGAACGATACTTTACTTACTCTTTATTACTTGTTGACCGTGTATACTTTCACGTATTCATTGATCGGTAAAACGACCAACAATAACTAGACGTGACATCTATCAACTGTTTAATATGGGGAAGTGGGTAGAAATCCTTCATGCAAGCTTTATTTAGGCCGGTATAATCAATACATACATGCCACTTCCCATTTTTCTTACGAGTTAAGACGAAGTTAGCCAACCATTCAAGATAGTCTATAAGACATCAAATATCTTGGTGATCTGCTTAATACACGTCTCTGTCTTAAGTGGTTCTGGCTTTCCCAAAAACTCTGGTGGTCCTAGCTCCTTGAACTGTTTAGCGGTGACTATCCGTGAGTTGCCAGTGTTTCCACCTGTATTTTGAACACGAGTCTCTCTCGTTTGGTGTTGCATGAATTCTAACAAGCTCCTAAACGTACCATCGTTCTTCATTTGGTCGATGTTGTTGTTTACCTGAGGATTATTGCCTTCCTGATGCACATTATCCTGGTTATTGATCAACGGTGACTCAACGGTCTCATGTGCTTCATTACTTATCTCAACATTTTTAGATGCCATTTTCAAATACTGCCACAAAACAAGGGTTAATTGACATGCCATATATTATCCCTATATTCTGACCGACCAATTAAATAAAAAATAAGCTTAGGTAGGTCATACTAGAGAAGGATTTACCCGTCTCTCCCCTCCTAGTTCTAGCCTCACATCTCAGCCAGGGATTATATCCCTAAGCTTTGATACCAACTGTGATGCCCCCAAAATAGGTATACATCACCCACTCTGAGTCGCCAAATACATGGTACTAAAAACAAATACAAACTTAATTATACAACTGTCGTGTAACATAAGCTGAGAGTTTTAACACGAATATTATCTCCTAGACAATATCCAAACTTAAATGAAGTCCTTATTACAAATATTATTACACTATTTCACAAAATAGTGAGCACTACTAAAGCCACCATTTGGACCGTCATTTCAGATTCTAACTGTTGAGGTATAACCTTTGAGCGTAGAATATATTCCTTCTTATCCAAGATTTTAACAGGTATCTCATCATACATTAAATCTTCCGTTATCTCGTCTGGTTCTAATTCAATAATGTGGTTCGGGTCGTCCACATATTTACGTAACATCGATACGTGAAAAACATTATGAACAAGTAACATACTTGGCGATAAAGCGAGTCTATAGGACACATATCCTACTCGATCGAGGATTTTAAATGGACCAATAAATTGAAGGTTTGAGCTTTCCTGACATCGTCGATTCTCGCTTTTAGAATAACGACTTCATGTACTTTCTTCTTCATATTCATCAACTCCAGGTCTGTAGCTTGAGCAGCTTTAAATTTATCGATTTAAAGTAGATTCTAATTGTATATTCATCATATTCACGTGAGTCTCTATAGTCTTTAACTCTATCCCCATTTTTGTAAATCATAAAAAATGGGTCTTTGTGTTAACAACATCATACTCGTAACCGCATATGATCTTCTATTCAACGCGTCAGCTACCACATTCGCTTTTCCAGGATGGTATTGAATGGTATGGTCGTAACCTCTCAACAGCTCGAGCCAACGTCTTTGATGAATGTTACATTCATTTTGGGTGAAGAAATATTTGAGGGTTTTGTATCGGGTTCAAGGTCGATACAAAATTTGATTTCACACTCTAGGGGTAGGCCAGGAAGTTCTTCGGGGAATACGTCAGGAAATTTATTAATAATAGAAATATCATTCAAAAGTGTTACTCTCATCCAAGACTTGGATAGCACCTCACATTGATACCTATCAACTTGCCACCGTTATTCATGGCGTCTCCTACGGAAAGTCTGGCTTCAGTGCATTCCATACAAGGAAGTCACCAGATAAAGGCTCGGGGCTCTTTACTTATGGCTTGATATGACGGTGATTTACTTTAGTGGTTTGGTTGCTTGAATTCGCATAACAGGTTGGTTAGGATTATGAAAGCTAACAACCTTACGAAAATAATAAATTTTAGTACGATGAGTAGTTGACCAATCGATTCCTAAAATTACATCAAATGCAATTATTTTCAAAGAGATAAGATCGACAGGTAACGTGAAAGTGTCTATTTAAATAAAACAAGATTTATAAATAGTGGATGTAACGAAGGTTTCTCCCAACGGAGTTTCAACAGATAAGTTAAAGTCTAATTTCTTTGGAGTCAAATTTAAACGTTGAGCGCAAGTAGGTGAAATAAAAGAGTTGGTAGAACCGGTATCTAACAAGGTATAGACTTCCTAAGAGTTTATGATTAGCTTACCTATGATAACTTCGTTCGAGTTCCTCGACAAACGCTTTCACTTAAACTACCAGCTTTGACGTATCTGGGACAGCCTTTATTCCTATGATTGCTCACTGGATAAAATAATGAATCAACAGAAGAATAACAATAATAACTGCCAATGAGTAGGCTCATCAAAACTAGATTGTACTCTAACAATGATAATCAGGAACTGAAATCCAAAATATGGAATAAACATAACCGAGGGTCATAAGACCATGAACTATGTCCACAGTTGCGAGTAATCTTTCAACTCCAACTTTAACAGTCATAAGACTATAAGGACTCCTCGTACTTAGGGGGATCAGCCCTTCGTACCATATATTGTGCACAAACATTTAACGCTACGCGTAAGTTATCCCCTAATAATAGGGTTGCTCATCTCAGTATTTAGAGTACAAGTCCGCACCAAAGAGAGTTTGGTTTGGATACGCTTTCAAGGGTAATTTGAAGTTTAATGATCATCAACTAGAGGACTAGTTGAATTAATACTAATAACATCATATTATAGAATACTCGTAATTGAATAGTCATGGTAAATTAAAATCATGCTTTAGGAATAATCTAATAACATACAACTTGAATAACTATAACACACCTTGCTTGAACAATATTAAGCGAGGTTATTTAGAATTGAATACTAAACATGCATGGCAATATGAACGATAAACTATTTAAATATATTTGGGCATGCTAAACAACAAGTTAAATACAAGAATAAATTGTTCAATATCAAAAAAAAAAGTTTAGAAACCTTGCATTAATATATTGGAAACAATAATTGATTCGACAATAAAATAGATTAGAGAACTTGCATTATTTATAAGGTAATCGAATTGGAAACCATAATTAGTTCAACAAGATAAAGGATTAGAAAACTTGCCTTGCTCGTGGGCTAAACCGAACAATTCAAACCACAATATCCTATAAACATATGTCATCATGACATAATTAGTCATTACCACCTTACGAACATAACTAAGTACATTCATCATGTAAAAATTGGATTTTTAATCACATAATCAAGTTATACACAAGTTAATTATTAATAACATACTTATTCGTAGTATAAAAATACTAAAATCAACATTTTACAGTCCTACTATCATCACATAACAATTCCTTAAAATTTTGAGTACAAAAAGTACCTTTGTCGAGACCATTCTTTAACTTCATATTTCCACGACATATCTTTGTGGTAATTGGTATACACATGAGAATAAACCTCTGAGGCCACACTGCGGCATAGGCGCTTATTACTGCGGCAGTATACCAAGATCACGTGAAAAATGAATAAATTTGGGTGGCACTTGCCAAGGCTAAGCTAACATATTTCAATTGGCAACCCGGTAATAGTATAAGAAAAAGCCAATTTGGGCCTACAAGCTCTCTTTCTAACAGTCTAATTCACATGTAATTCATTCAAAGACTTCATTTAAACATAATTCAAGAACTCCTAACATGATTCTACCCATACAAGAACATAAACAACAATTTTAAAACATCCAATTTCACTGTTTTTAATAAAAACTCACTTTTTGATGTTTTTAATGAAAATCAACACTGTAATTTTGATTTTCAACCAAAGCAGATTAATACAAAGCATCTTTATCAATATTTATACATACTCTATCAATTTAAATAGACAATTTATCAATTACACAACTAATTAGCCCTCAATTCCACCTTTAAATTAACCCATATTCATTCACAAAAACTCTCTATAAAATATTTTTCTTCACAAACCACATTCATAATATCAATTCATTGACTATAAGCATATATAACCTATAAAAATAGTTTTACAATCACTAGTTGATCATATAAATACACATACAATCAATAATTTATCCTATCACAAGAATTTTACAGAGAAATAGGAGAAGAGAAAACTAAAACTTTTAAAACTTAAAAGGGTAGAAGAATACCTTGCTTGTAGAAGATGATAGTTATCCTTTTGATTATCAAGCGTTTCTCGATTCCTTTTCCAATTCTCTAGCCTTTCTTCCTTTCTTCTTTTCTCTCTCACTTTTCTTCTTCTTCTTCTTCTTCTCCTCAGTTTTTCTTCCTAACACTAACTAGCGTCTTAACAAAATAACATTATATAATATAATATGTACTAATTATATAACATAAATATTAATATAACTAATATCGGTTATAATAGATTTGAAAATCAAAATCCATAAGGCTTGTTTGGTTAACTAACTAAAAATAACCCATTAACCCTTACACCTTTTGGTAAAAGCACAATTAGATTAAAGACTTAATAGGCATTAGGCCTTATTTGGCAAAACCGAATTAAAACTCCTTTAATTTATTTTAATAACTACTTTATAAAAAGTTATTTGTCACACTTTATAACCATTTATTAAATCACTACATCACATAAACCAATACCACAAAATTATAATTTTTTATATAATTATAACTTTATTTAATCAACTAACACATCTTTTAATTACAAATTCAAATAAAAGAATAATAATTCAATTAATCAAACTCTCTAACTTAATAATTAAATTAAATTAGCATAAAATAATTAATTTCCTTAATTATTTATTTAACAAATAGTTAACCAAATTGAATCAAATTTGAACAATTATTTATTTAACAATAAACACATCAATTAAATACTTAAATATTTCAATAAATATTTAATATAACAATAAAATTGCGGAATGTTACATCATTCCCTCCTTACAAGGATTACGTCCCCGTAATCACAATTCAAACAATTCATTCGTCACATTCTCCCCTACTTACAAAGATTACGTCCCCGAGAATCGAAGACACCTGAGATTAAACAAATAACTCGTGGTAATTCTTCATCATTTCGACGAGTTCCCACGTAGCCTCTTCGACATTGTGGTTCCTCCAAATTACCTTCACAGAAGGTATTACTTTATTTCTGAGCACTTGTTCCTTCCTGTCGACTATCTGGATAGGAACCTCTTCATAGGACAAGTCTTTCTCAAAGTGCAATGGTCCGTACTCAATCACGTGCTTGTAATCAGGTTTATATGGTCGTAACACCGAAACGTGAAAAATATTATGAATGTTTTGCAATTCTGGAGGTAGAGCTACCTCATAAGCCACCTCCCCAACCTTTCGTAGCACTTTGAAGGGTCCAATAAACCTCGGGCTTAGTTTCCCCTTTTTACCAAATCGAATTTTTCCCTTCCAAGGTGAAACTTTTAGGAAAACATAATTTCCTACATCGAATGCACGATCTTGTGCGTGTTGATCGGCATATTTCTTTTATCATGTCTTGGCGACAATTTATCAATCTTGTTACGATGAGTTTGACAACCTCGTGAGTTTGTTGTACCGATTCTGGTCCCTAACGGTTGTCGTTCACCGACTTCATCCCAAAGACTGATGGAGTTCTGCACTTTACGTCAGTATAATGCTTCGTGGCGGCATGCCGATGCTTGCGTGGTAACTGTTATTGTAGGAAAATTCCACTAACGGTAATTGTTCATCCTAGCTTCCTTTGAAATCCATAACACATGCTCTTATCATATCTTCCAATGTCTGAATCGTTCGTTCACTTTGGCCATTTGTTTGCGGATGATATCTTTGTACTCATTCATAATCGTGTTCCCATACATTCCTGTAATCTCTTCCAGAAGTTTGATGTGAACCTCGGATCTCTATCTGACACAATTGACACTGGAACTCCATGTCTTTCAACGATCTCTTTAACATATAACCTTGCCAGCTGATAAAGATCGAATCTAATCTTTATTGGCAAAAAGTGTGCAGATTTTGTCAATCTGTCCACTATCACCCAAATTGCAACGTATCCTTTCTGAGTCGTTGGGAGACCTACAACAAAATCCATTGTGATATGTTCCCATTTCCATTCTGGTATCTCCAACTGTTGAAGTAACCCGCTTGGTCTTTGATGCTCGGCCTTGACTCTCTAACATGTTAAGCACTTTACAACGCATTCTGCAACGTCTCTTTTCATGTTTGGCCACCAAAAATGTTATCTCAAATCTTGATACATCTTCATACTTCCCGGATGAATCGAATATCTCAAGTTATGAGCTTCTGTCAAAATGTCCTCTTTAATATCTGGTACTACTGGAACCCAGATTCGTCCCTCGAATCACAGCATTCCATCAGTATCAACCTTGTATTTTACTTCTTTTCCCTCGACCACACTTTCTCTTATTTTTCTACATTCCTCATCTTGCAGTTGAGCGTTCTTCACTTTGTCCACCAAAGTTAGATGGCTTCCATCTGGTATAATTTTCCATCAGTTCTTTTGGAAATTTGATTTCCAACTCTATCCTTGACATTCTTTGTAATAAGCTCCTCCTTATCGATTAACATCATCAACTTTTATACGCCTTTCCTACTCGAGGCATCGCAACCACATTTGCTTTTACGGATGATAAAAGATCTCACAATCGTAATCCTTTATCAATTCCATCCATCTCCCTTTGACGCATGTTCGGGTCCTTGAGTGAAAATGTACTTGGACTTTTTATAGTGGTGTAGATCTCATATTTTTCTCCATAGAGGTAGTGTCTCCATATTTTTTAAAGCAAACACAACCTCATGACTCTAAATCATGAGTCGGATACCCTTTTTGTAGTCTTTCAATTGCCTTGATGCATCTGCGATAACTTTTCCGATTCGCATAAGGACACATCCTAATCCTGTGTGAAGCATCCTTTGTACTCCACAAAATTTCCGACTATTGGGTAATGACAACATGGTGCCATACTTAGCTTCTTTTTCAATTCACGGAAACTTCCTTCACATTTCTCGTCTAAACAAATTTTACAAATTTCCTCGTCAAATTTGTCGGCGAGTGGCAATCTTGGAGAAATCACGGATAAAGCGTCTGTAATACCACCGCCAATCCCAAGAAACTTCTTACTTACGATGGAGTTCTTAGTTGTTCCCAATTTATCATGAGCCTTGACCTTTGATGGATCCATTGAGATTCCATCCTTGTCAATTCGTGCCCAAGAAATTGTACACATTCTAACCAGAATTCACATTTAGAGAATTCGCGTACAACTTTTCTTTTCTTAGCGTCTCCAGCGTTAGACGTAAGTGTTCCACGTGTTCTTCTTGAGTTCTAGAGTACACCAGAATATCGTCAATAAACACCACCACAAACTTGTCTAAAAATGGTTTAAACAACCTATTCATCAAATCCATGAACGTTGCAGGGGCGTTTGTCAAACCAAAAGACATCACCAAAAACTCGTAATATCTATACCGAGTTCGGAATGCCATCTTCGGTACATCCTACTTCCTTACTTTCAGTTGGTGATACCCACTTCTCAAATCTATTTTTGAGAAATATCTAGCACCCTTTAATTGATCAAACAAGTTATCTATTCTCGGCAATGGATACTTATTCTTAATAGTGACTTTGTTTAACTCCCTATAATCAATGCAAAGACGCATTAACCCATCCTTCTTCTTTACCAATAATACCGGTGGTGCTCCCCCACGGTGACACACTTTCGGTGAATGTATTTCTTGTCCAATAGCTCCTGGAG
The DNA here is from genome assembly GCA_020205615.1 of Panax quinquefolius. Classification (NCBI taxonomy): domain Eukaryota; kingdom Viridiplantae; phylum Streptophyta; class Magnoliopsida; order Apiales; family Araliaceae; genus Panax; species Panax quinquefolius. The sequence continues at coordinate 87,436,912 of CM035173.1, forward strand.
TTGTACCATCAGTTCCTTCATCTCTTCAGGAGCCATTCTGTATGGGGCTTTCGATATCGGTGCGGTTCCTGGCGTTAAGTCTATCACGAACTTGATTTCTCTATCAGGCGGAAGTCTTGGCAAATCCTCCAAAAATACGTCCACAAATTCCCTAACTACTGGTATTTCTTCTAGTTTCGCACCCTTTTTCTGAGTATCAACTATGTAAGCTAAATAACCCACACATGACCTTGACTCAACAACTTCACGGCTCGCATAATCGTTAGACATCTCATTTGTCTAAGCGATTTGCTACCATTAAAAACTACCTTTCGATTTGAGTCATAAGGTTTACATTTCTTTT